>PVIY010057021.1:0-13068 GCA_004026745.1 Myrmecophaga tridactyla
AGCTAGGTAGATACTGCTATGTATTGTGGTTTGCCAAACCCCAACCAAAACCATTCCTGCCAACCCTAAAGAACACCTAGGGCTTTATCTGGCACTCTACAAAGGTTCCATGTACTATGATTACTTTCTAGAAACTTAAAACTTTTAGATGGTTCCTAGGCCAGATAAGTCCTGAAACCCAGAGGCGCCAGCCTCTCCAGAACATCAACTAGTTCTATTCCCCATCCCATATTATCAACAGCACTTTTCAACATGAAAAAGTTAGAATGGGCATAACCCCAATACCCTTAAAGAAAGGGAGAAAGAGCAAAGGAGAAGGTGGAGTTATAACAGAGATGATAGGATTTAATAAACAAACATGATTGTTGAATCATTATATTGATTTTTTTTTAGTCTTCAGTGTGTTGGAGCAGCTCGAAGGAAAAACTTAAAATTGTGGAACTGCAACCCATACCAAACACTGAGATCTGTTCTATAACTAATTGTGGTGTGCTTTGAAATTTATTGCTTTTTTGTATATATGTTATTTATCACAATTAAAAAAAAGTAATCCTTGATGATCCATCTAAATAAGCAATATTTAGGAAAGGCTGGCAATTATCCAGTTGATTTTGCCTATTATGTTTGTCTAATCCAGAAATTTCAGACCTTAAATAAATAGAATAGTTTAAAAATAAAATAAAATTTAAAAATATCAAGATTACTTCATTTGTAACAAATATACCACACTAATGTAAGATGTTACTTACTTCAGGAGGGAAGGTTGTGGGAAAGGGTGATTTGGGAACTCTGTACTTTTGGTTCCATTTTTTTGTAAACCTGAAACTGCTTTAAAAATTAAAATATCTTAATTAAACAGAAAGAAATAAGCTTCACAAGAGCAATTGACACAGGGCTTGGCCTGTTGACTTGTTTTTCTCATTTTTTGAAAGGATGTCTCACCAGGTATGAAATTTTTGTTTGGTAATTGTTTTCTTCTAGCACTGTAAATACTCTTTTTTTACTGCCACCTTCTTGCCTCTGTGATTTCTGATGAAAAATTGGAATTTAATTTTATTGGGATTCCCTTGCACATAACATGTTGCTTTTTTCTTGCAGCTTTCAGAGGTCTTTCCTTTTCTTGGCATTGGACAGTTTGATTACTATGTATCTGGTGTGGTTATCTTTGAGTTTATCCTATTCAGGACTTGTTGGTAATCTTGAATGTGCATATTCAGGTCTTTTATTAAATTTGAGACGTTTTCTGCCATGATTTATTTGAATATTTCTTCTGCTACTTTCTCTCTTTCTTCTTCTGGGGCGACCATAACACAGATGTCCATATACATGATGATGTCAAGTACAGTGTCCCACATCTCTTCAGTTTTTTCAACTTTTTAAAAAATATGATTTTACTAAAATCATCAATTTTTATTAAACATATCTTCAAGGAAACATTATCAATTTACCATGTGACTTTTTCCCTTAAAATTTAAAAAAATTATTCTATAAACATGAGATTTCAGAATGAGAGGAAATCACATTTCAATAATATATAAACAGTGATTCTCTTTCAATCAAATATTTTTGCACTGAATTTTTCAATTCTGTTTCATTTTGTTTTCCTTTTCCTTTTTCTTTTTTTGCACTGGGAATCGAATCTGGGTCTCCAGCATGGCAAGCAAAGATTCTGCCACTGAATCACTGTCACACCGCCCTCATTTGTTTTCTTTAAAAAAAATTTTAATCAGTTTTATTTACACACCACACAAACTATTCAAAGTGTATAATCAATGTCTTTTGGTATAATCACAGAGCTGAGCATTCAACACTACAATCAATTTGAGAACATTCTCATTACTCCAAAAAGAAAAATCCCATATCCCTTATACCCCCTTATTGACACTTAGTATTGATATAATACCTTTGTTACAATTAATGAAAGAATATTACAATATTACTATTTACTATAGTCCATAGTTTGCATTAGTTGTATTTTCCCCATATACCACCTTATTATTAATACCTTATAATTGTGATGTACATTTGTTCTAGTTTATGTAAGAACAGTCCTATATTTGTTCAATTAACTAAGTCATCATCTATGACAGTGTTCACTATGTTACACAGTTCCATGTTTTTATCCTCTAGTTTTCCTTATGGTAACATATACAACCCTAAACTTCCTCTTTCAACCATAATCATACCCATATTTCAGAGCAGTTCATTGTTCTCACAGTTAAGTGCTATTGTAATCGAACATTTACAATCAACCTTATTTAACATTCTGTACAAATTGTAGCTCTTCTTAATCTTTTTTTTTCTTTTTCTTTCTGCTCCCCAGCCTGAATCTTCAATTGTTTTGTCTAGCTATCACTGACTCTCTTTTTCTGACAGTTCAGTCTCGTGTTGAAACCCTCTAGGGAATTTTTCATTTCAGTTATTGTGGTCTAATTTCTCTCATATTCTTTACTTTTTTTTCCTCTGTATTTTATCTCCTTAAACATATTGAGGTAATTTTTTGACAGTCTTTTTCTGATATGTCCAATGTCTGGTCGTCTTCATTGATGGGTTCTGGAATTTTATCTTGTTCCTCTGAATAGGCCATCATTTCATATTTATTTTTTGTCTTGTAATCTTTGGTTGCACAATGTACATTTTATCCTTTTAAATGTTAACTCTGGGATTTATTCCCTGAGCTCTCTACGTCTTAATTTTGTATTCAGCTAGTGTACTAGTTTGCTAGCTGCTGGAATGCAATATACCAGAAACAGAATGGCTTTTAAAAAGGGGGAATTTAATAAGTTGCTAGTTTAGTTTTAACGCTGAGAAAAATGTCCCAATTAAAACAAGTCTATAGAAATGTCCAATCTAAGATATCCAGAGAAAAATACCTTGGTTCAAGAAAGCTGATGAAATTCAGGCTTTCTCTCTCAAATGAGAAGGCACATGGCGAATGCAGTCAGATTTTCTCTCTCATCTGGAAAGGCACATGGTGAATATGGTCAGGGTTCCTCTCTCATCTAGAAGTGCACATAGCGAACATGGCATCATCTGCTAGCTTCTTCTCCTGGCTTCCTGTTTCATGAAGCTCCTCAGGAGGTGTTTTCCTTCTTCATTTCTGAAGGTCGCAGGCTGGTGGTCTCTGCTTCGTGACTATGTCATTCTGCTCTGCTCTCTCTGAATCTTTTTCATTCTCCAGAATATTTCCTCTTTTATAGGACTCCAGAAACTTATCAAGACCCACCCAAATGGGTAGAGACATGTTGTCACTAATCCAGCTTAACAACCACTCTTGACTAAATCACATCATCCAGGAAGATGATCTGATTACAGTTTCAAACATACAGCATTGAATAAGGATTATTCTGCCTTTATGAAGTGGGATTTAGATTAAAACATGGCTTTTCTAGGGGACATACATCCTTTCAAACCAGCACAGCTAGTGATGTGACAGAGACTTGAGAGCCAGGAGCTAAAAAGCAAAGCAAAAACAAAACAAAAAGCAGCTCTTACAGTCCTTGCAAATTCTCTCTGCTTTGTCTAGTGGTTTCCTTCAAAGTATAGCCCTCCCACCAATCAGCCAAAGGCAAATGTGATGTGCAGGGTCCTGCCTTTTCTAAGTCTGTATGGATTCCTGGAGACTGCTTCTTTTCCTAGACTTCTGCTTACTCCTGGGTTTAGTAATTACCTCATTTACAGTTTACAGGAGTTTGAATATGTCCCCCCCCTTGCCCTTTGAAATAAACTTTCAACCCCTCCTGAATGCCCTAGTGAATGGCTTAATGTAGATCATTCTTGCACTGCTTTTGCTATTTGCAAGCTGCTTCTCTGCCTTCTGGGAAAATTCCCATATACAAGTATTCCAGTATGTGCACAGAGGCTAGTCTGATCCCTCTGGAACAAGATCAGAAAACTACAAGGGGAGTGCACAGCTTCACCTACCATTTTTCAGACTGCTTTTTCTTGATTTGACACTTGCTAGGTTACTGAAACTTTAACTGTTTTCTGGCATTTAAGGAAAATAGCTTTTCCAGGTTTTGCTAGTTGTTCAAAGATTCTAGGGAATGATGACTCCCTGGGGGGTCTTATGCTACCATCTTGGTCTACTGCAATTCCTGATAATCTTTTAAGAAATCACTACTCAAAGAGAAAAAAAAAGTCACTCTTAGGTTTTTGCCTAAGAGAAATACAAATATAGGCTCACACACAAAAAAATCTGTATGCAAATATTCCTGAAACTTTATTTAGAATAGCCAAATATTTGAAGCAATCTAAATTTACATCAACTGAAGAATGGTTAAATAAATTGTGGTATACAAATACATTGGAATACCACTCAGTAACAAAAGCAAATGAACTACAAATACAGAAACAACCTGGATGAATCTCAAAAGCATTATGATAAGTGAAAGAAACCAGACACAAAAGACTACAATCTGAATAATTCTATGCATATGAGTTTCAGGAAAGGCAAAACCAGAGTGAAATAAAGCAACTACCAGAATCTGAATGTGTGAGAATTGGATTGACTGCATTGTGCATAAATGTTTTGTGTTCTGATTATAGTGGTATTTTCATGACTATACATTTGTCAAAGTCAATGAATTATATGGATAAAATTGATGATTTATTATATGAAAAGTAAACTGCAATAAAGATGATAAAAGGTAAACCTTGGATCCTAGAAAAACAATACCTATACATTTACAGACAACTTCCGTAAATTGACTTCTTTTTCTGAATTTCTAATTTGATTTTTCAGAAATATGCCAGAAGAGAAACTTTTTGACAATTTAGGCAATGTTTCTTTAATAAATGTTTTTGATTCATTCATTCACTAAATATGTTCAATATCTTTAATATATGTCAAGCAAAGAGTTAAGAAGAGTCCTCAGTTTTATAGTATTGATAATAACTGAAAACAATATTCTGATATTAAGCTCATAGACTTTTCAGAGAGGTCATTGACTTTTTACTGTTAACTAAACCCTGCCTGTTCTTTCAAACATCCTTTCTTAATATCCATTCTCTTTTTACGATGTTAACAAGCTTTCTGCCATTGACTGAGATTTCGGTGCCAAAAAAGACTACTTCAGAGCATATTGTAGAAAATACTTTAAAAGATTCTTTAAGGACTTTAGTGGGTATAATGAAGTCAAGGAACCTGAAATAGGCACTGTTGCAAGAAAACAGCACTTATTTCTATAGGCCTAGGAGAAAGGCCTGCAGTGAGCACCAAATTGGAGAGAATGACCATGTTTCAAATAAGAACTAGGGAAGGACTTATAGTCTTTGCATTAAATAAAATATCATTGTCTCAAAAGGATTATCTATAAAATATTCCTATAGTGTAAGCAAAATTATTAATTTATCTCAGACTTGAAAAAGAACTTCAAAAGCATTGTCCTTTGATAAAAGATATTTCCTAACTAACAATAATAATAGTTAAAATAAATATGGTAACCATAAGCACTTGCATTCCTGTAATTGAGTACAAAACTTTCTTTATCTCATTTGAATAGGAGGGTGGGTATTCATACATTTAAATAAACACGTTTCTTTTGCACCAGCTGCTGTCTAAATATTCCAAGGAAAGTGGAATTGGGTGTAATGCTTCTCTTGCAGATTCTATTGCATAGCAAGAAATAAGATAGTTAACTTTAAAGCAGTGCGAAACAAGCCATTCAAAAAAGAATAGCCAGTGTTATGACGGGAGCAATTCAATATACTTAATATGGAAAGTGTGGCAAGACATAACCTCACAGAAAAGTTATAATGGAAAATAAATCTAAGTGTTGATTAACTGGGGAAAACTATATTCTGGATTTAAGTACTTAGTATATACATGTTATTATATACATGCTAACAGAAGAGCCAAGATTTAAACTTTGGGCTTCTGATGCCAAATCTGATGTTCTTTGGTATTTGCAAATCGTGTATCTAATCATACTTTGGAAATGCTGGTATATTCTCTATTACAGAGGATGTTGTTTTCATTCTATTAGTTATATTGCTGCATTTGAAATTGCCTATAACCTAGTAGCTTAAAACAACAATAATAATTTATTATCTGCCAGAGTTTCTACTATTGAGGAGCTTGATAAGGACTTGGTTGCTCAATTCTTGGGTCTTTCATATGGTTGTTATATGCCTGCTAAGGCTCCAGTCATCTGAGACTGAAATGGGGTAGATGATCCATTTTCAAGGCACTTTACTCACATGACTGGCAAGCTGGTACATGCCGTTGGTCGGGGGCCTCAGTTCCCATCCACACTGTCCCTCTCCAGCATAGCACCTGGCTTCCTTCACAGTGAACAACCTAAGAAGCCAATCAAGAAACAGAAATGTCTTTTATGCCCTACTCTCAGAAGTTACATGCTATCATTGCCTTCCTATTCTATTGATCATGTAGGGCAGCCCTGATTCAAAGTGGAAGAGAACTACAGAAAGACATGAATATCAGAAGGCATAGGTCACTGAACTAAAGGGGGGCATCGCGTAATGATAATTGAACAATACTCAAAAAAAGACATAACAGTCCTTAATGTGTATGCACTAACAACAGAGCATCAACATACATGAGGCAGAATCTGATAGAATAGTGAGGATAAACAGACAATCCACCATTATAGTTGCAGAATTCTACAGTACTTTATCAGTAATTTTCAGATCCAACAGGATGATAATCAGTAAGGATATGGTTGAACTAAATAGCATAATGCACTGGGAATAGTTGATATTTATAGACCCTTTCATCCAATAACAGCAAAATGGACATTCTTTTCATATTCACATGAAGCATTCATCAAGATAGATCATGTTTGGGGCCAGAAAAACAAACCATCCCAACAAATTTAAAATAATAGAACTTATACAAAGTATGCTCTCAGATGACAATGGAATTAAATTAAAAGAACACACTTCTAAATCACACATGGGTCAAAGAATTACCAAGAAAAAATTTTAAATTAAATGAAAATGAAAATACAACTTATAAAAATTTGTGGGATGCAGTAAGATCAGTGGTAGAAAGAAAATTCATAGCATCAGATGCATAAATTAGAAAAAGAGAAATATCTAAAATTAGTAATCTAGAGAAACAAGAGAAATTTCCATAAAGGAAGCATAAGAAAGGAAATAGGGAATATTAGGGCAGCAAATAATGAAAGTGAAAATAGGTCAACAATACAGAAAACCAACAAAATCAAAGACTAGTTCTTTGAAAACTTCAATGAAATTGATAAATGTTTAATTAAGCAAACCATGAAAAAATGAGAGAAAGTAGACATGAATTACTAAATCAGAAATGAAAAAGCTCTATAACTAAGATGCCACAGACTTTAAAGGTTAATGAAGGAATATTATCAACAACTCTTTCCTTACAACTTTGATAACTCAGGTGAATGGGCCAGTTCCTTGAAAGACATACTCTATCAAAACACACACAGCAAGGAGATCATTTGAATCAATCCATATCTATTTAAAATTTTAATCAATAACTAATTACCTTCCAAAAAAGATAGAACTAGGCCCAGATGGATTCACTGGAAAATTCTACCAAATATTTAAGTAAAAAATACCAATTCTCCACAATCTGTTCCAGAAAATAGAAGCAGATGAAGTACTTACTGACTCATTCTATGAGCATTGTCCTAATAGCAAAACCAGACAAAAACATTACAAGAAAGGAAAACTACAGACCAATATCTCAGATGAACACAGACTCAAAACTACTAAAAAAACTAACAAATTGAATTTAAAAATGTGCTAAAAGAATTATGCGTCATTACCAAGTGAGATTTATTACAGGAATACAAGATTGGTTCAACATTTGAAAATCAACTGATGTAATTCATCAAATCAGCATTCTAAAGAAGAAAAACTATATCCTCATATCAATAGATGTAGAAAAGGCTTCTGAGGAAATCCAACACCAATTCATGATAACACTTTCAGCAAATTAGGAATACAGGGGACCTTCCTCAAGTTGATAAAGAATATTTACAAAAGGCTTCAGGTAATATTGTAAATAGTGGTGAGAAAAAATACATTTCCCCCCAAGATCAAAAACAAGGCAAGAATGTTTCCTCTTGCCACTTCTTTTCAATGTCATGCTATAAGTCTTAGCTAACCCAACTGAATTGGTTTGAAGCTGTATGTGCCCCCCAAAAACATTTTTTTAAATGTAATCCATTTCTATAGGTGTGAATTCATTGTAAGTAGGACATTTGGATGAGGATACTTCAGTTAGGTGGAACCCACTTCAATCAGGATGGGTCTTAATCCTAATACTATAATCCTTTATATGAAAATGAAATTCAAACAAAGAGAGAAAGCAATTAAAACAAGAATTTGAAATTAGTGAAACCTGTAAGAGAAGAAAGAGACCGGCAGAGGCTGCCATTTACCTTGCCATTTGGAAGAGGTTCAAGATTTACCAGCAGCCAGTCTTTAGGGAAAAGCATCACCTTGATAAAGTCTTGATTTGGACATTTTCCCAGCCTCAAAACATGAGTCAATAAATTTCCATTATTTAACCTAACCCATTTCATGGTATTTGCTTTGAGTAGCCTAGGAAACTAAAACAACAATAAAAGAAGAAAAAAGAAATAAAAGATATACAGATTGGAAAGGAAGAAATAAAACTGTCTTTGCTTTCAGATGACATAATTGGTCTGGGTAGAAAATTCCAAAGAATCAATAAAAAAGATACTGGAACTGATAAGCGATTATAGCAAGGTCACTAGATACAAAGTTAATGTATAAAATCCAACTGCTTTCCAATATACTGTCTGTGCTGGTTTGAATCTCTTGAGTACCCCAGAAAAGCCATGTCCTTTAATCCTCATTCAATGCTTTTCTGGGCAGGAGTTCTTTGATTGTTCTCATGGAGATGTGACCTACCCAGTTATGGGTGGTAACTTTTGATTAGATAGTTTCCATGGAGATGTGTCTCTACCCATTCAAAGCAGCCCTTTAAAAGGGATCCATTTTGGAAAAGCTTCAGAGTTCCCACAGCCAGAGACTTTTGGAGTTGAAGAAGGAAAATGCCCCCGAGGGAGCTTCATGAAACAAGAAGACAGGAGAGAAAGCTGGCAGACTTCACCATGTGTGCTTCCAACAGAGAAAAATCCTGAACTTCATCGGCCTATCTTGAGTGAATTCTTGATGCCTTAATTTGGACATTTTCACAGCCTTGCCTTAATTTGGGCATTTTCATGGCTTTAGAACTATAAGCTTGCAACTTAATAAATTCCTCCTTTTAAAAGCCCATTCTGTTTCTGGTATATCACATTCTAACAGCTTGCAAACTAAAATAGAGTTTGGAAACAGAAGTGGGATGTTATTGCAGTTTGCAAATACCAAACATGTAGGAACAGTTTTTTAAATGGATAAGAAGATTCTAGAAGAGTTGTGAAGAGCTTGATAGAGAATCCTTACAATGCTTTGAAGAGACTTTTGGTAGAAATGTGGACTTTAAAGATATCTCTGATGAGGCTCTAGACAAAAATGAGGCATGCGTTATTGCAAACTGGAAGGAAGATGACCCTTGTTTTAAAACCGCACATTATTTGGCAAAATTAACTAGTGGCTTTAGATGGAAGGCAGATTTTAAAAGCTGTGAACTTGGATATTTAGCAGAAGAGATTTCCAAATTAAATGTAGAAAGTGCAGCTTGGTTTCTCCTTGAAGCTTATAGTGAAATGTGACAGGAAATAAAATAAGCTGAGCACTGAACTCTTGGGTATAAAGAAAACAGAAATTGGTGATGTGGAAAATTCTGGGCTTCCAGAAATGGAAACCCGAGAGAATAATGCCCCACATGAGGATATAACCAAACACAGAAGCAGTCAGCCATTACAGAAAAAGCCAGGATTGGAGATAAAGTTATCCAGGAAGGACTTGTGGAAACTCCTTTTGTCTGATGGGCATAATCCGAACATATTGCATAGAAAGCCAACACGAGTGTTGTGGGATCTGTATAAATGGAACCGCTGCCAGTCTGGACTAAAAGTCTCATAAAACGGACAAAGTGAAAGTAAAATGTCTTCAGAGGCAAAACAGTGGAGAGGAAGGTATAAAGTCAAGACACCTCAGGCCAGGAGAGTAGACCCACTCAAATACTTGCAGAAGGTGAGTTTGCCCCAAAGGCAGAGGGTGGGCCTTCCACCTTATTGCAATGGAAGTGTTGTACCACCTCAGCCCTTGGAGAAGGTGGAGTACATTCCTTGGGGATTGGGGAGAGCCTGGCTGCCACCACATGGAGGGGTTGAGAGTGTGCCCAGAAATGGCAGGGAGCCCAGGTGCAGCCCCAGTGCTTGGAGAGGGTGGAACCAAGAAAAAGGTGGTTTCCTCAATGTCCTCCAACTTAGCAGTCAAAGAGAGGTGGTTTGCTACATAAGCCTTTGGAAAGGGTGAGACTGCTACTTTCCAAAGCCCCAAAGATAAATGACTCTAAGACTTTAAAAGCTAATGGAGTTTGCCCTGCAGGTTTTTGAAATTGCTTGGGTCCAGTGACCCCTGTGTTCCTTCCAATTTCTCCCTACGGAAATGCAAATATTTATCCTATGACTGACCCTCCTTTGTATGTTGGCAGCAAATAACTTGTTCTGAGTTTTACAGGTCCAGAGTCAGAGGAGAATTTTGCCTTAGGATAGACCATGCCTGTAGCTGACGTTGATGAGATTTTGTACTATTTCTGACTTTGTATTGTATTTGTATCATTACCGAAAATGTTAAGGCTTTCTGATATTGTTATGGAATGAATGTATTTTACATTTGGAGAGAACATGTCTTTTTGGTTTTCAAAGGGTACAATGTGCTGGTTTGAATTTCTTGTGTACCCTGCAAAAGCCACATCTTTTAATCCTCATTCAATATTGCCAGGTGGGAGCTTTTTGATTGTTCCTATGGAGATGTGACCCACACAATTATGGGTGGTAACTTTTGATTAGATGGTTTCCATGGAGATGTGCCTCTACCCATTGCTTACTCAGGCCCTTTAAGAGGGAACCAAAACCAACACAGCAGCCAGAGACCTTTGGAGATGAAGAAGGAAAATGCCCCTGGAGGAGCTTTATGAAACAAGAAGATGGGAGAGAAAGCTGGCAGACTTCACCATGTCCCTTCCAGCAGAGAGAAATCCTGAACTTCAGTGGCCTTTATTGAGCAATGGTAACCTCTTATTGGTGTCTTAATTTGGATATTTTCATAGCCTTGCCTTAATTTGGACATTTTCATGGCCTTAGAACTGTAAACTTACAACTTAATAAATTCTGTGTTTTAAAAGCCATTCTGTTTCTGGTATATCACATTCTGGCAGCTTACAAATCAGAACACCATCAATGAACAACTGGAACTGGAAATTAAAAATACAATACCATTTACATGAACACCAAAGAAATAAGTACGTAATAATAAATCTAACAAAATATCTACAAGTTCTAGATGAGGAAAAGTATGAAATTCTGATTTAAATATCAAAAAAGATTGAAGTAAATAGAGAGATGTTCCATGTTCATAGATAGCAAGACATCAGTTCTTCTCCTCGACCTATGTAATCAACACAACCCCAATGAAATGCCCAGAAAGTTATTTTGTACATATTAATAAACTGACTGTAAAATTTATATGGAAAGGAAAAAAGTCACAGAATAGCCAACACAATATCAAAGATAAAGAAAAAGTTGGAGGACTGATGCTACCTGATCTGAAAACTTGCTATAAAGCTATGCTGATCAAGGCAGTGTGATATCAATGAAAGAACAGACAAATAGATGAATGGGACAGAATAGAGAACCCAGACAAATATAGTCAACTGGTATCTGACAAAAGAGCAAAGGCAATTCATTGAAAGGAGGAGTTCTTTTCACAAATGGTGCTGGAACAACTGTACGTTCACATGAAAAAAATGAATCTAAACATTGACCTTACACCTTTCAAAAAAATAAATCAAAATGGAACATAGACCTAAATGTAAACTTCAAAACTCTATAGCTTCTAGAAGATAACATCGAAGAAAATCTAGATGACCTTGGTTTTTATGATAGCTTTAGATTGAATACACAAAGCACAATCTGTGAGGAAAAAAATGTTAATTTGGACTTCATTAAAGTTAAAAACATCTCCTCTAGTGAAAGACACTTTTAAGTGAATGAAAAGACAAACCACTGACCTGGAGAAAATATTTGCAAAACTCAGTCTGATAAAGGACTTTTATCCAAAATATGCAAAGAAATCTTAAATCTCAACAATAAGAAATGAATCATCCAGTTAAAAAATGGGCAAAAAAATCTGGAAGGACATCTTATCACATACAGATGGCAAATGAGCCTCTGAAAAGATGCTCATCATCATTGTCATTAGGAAATTGCAAATTATTACAGTAATGAGATACCACTGATATACCTATTAGAATTGCTAAAACCCAAATACTGACAGTAAATACTGACAAGGGTGCAAAATGGTACAGCCACCTTGGGAGGCAGCTTGGCAGTTTATAATAAAGCTATAAATAATCTTACATAGGATCTGGCAATAGCAATCTCATGTAAAAACTTGCACACAAATGTTTGTAGGAGCTCTATTCATAATTTATAAAGATTGGAAGCAACCAAGACACTTTCAATATATGAATGGGATAAACAAACTGTGGTACATCCATAAAATGGAATATTATTCAACAATGTAAAGGAATGAGCTATCAAGCCAAGGAGAGACATGGAGGAACCTTAAATACACATTGCTTAGTAAAAGAAGCCAGTCTGAAAAGGCTACTTAACTATATGATTCCAACTATTCTGGAAAAGGCAAAACCCTAAAGAATAAAAAGATCAGCGGTTGCCAGGGATTTGGGAGAAGGAAGGGGGAATGAATAGGTGGAGCAGAGGCAATGACAATGTAAGTACATGACATTACGCATTTTGTCAAAATCCCTAGAACTGTATATACAAAGAATGAACTAAATGTAAATTAGTTAACAAGAATGAATCAATATTGGTTTATCAATTGTAATAATAAAGGTAGTACACTAATACAAGATGTTAATAATAGGTGAAACTGTGAGAAGCAGGCAAGGGGGTATAT
>PVIY010057022.1:0-13081 GCA_004026745.1 Myrmecophaga tridactyla
ATGTGCCTTTCCCACTAACTGAAACATCCACCTGTGCCCTGGTGTAAAAAGGCCGTATTTGTCACAGTGTATAGATGTGAGTTGACTCTACCAAAGCACATCTCCCTTTGAGAAGTATGGTGACAATTCAAGTTTGATTGGATTCTGTACACTTGGAATTTGAATTCATCATTTTCTCTTCATAAACTTCCCTTGTGAAGATTTCTCTTGAACCTGATCCATTTTAAAACCAAAATTATCCATGCAACATAAGCATTTTAGTTCACTTTAATAAAGATAATATATCCTCAGTAAAAAGTGAGTGTTTCTATGTCTGTATGTGTGTTTTACAAAAAAAAAAAAAATTGAAAGCAGATGGCATACCAACTTCTTAAAGCTAAATAAAAAAGGCAAAAAAAAAAAAAACTAAGTGTTTTGGAGGTATTGCACTGGTCACATCTTTTTATTAAAAATGACTTACTCTAGAATCATGGACAAAAATTTGCTTCCCCTAACATAACACACCCTTGAGGCAGAGTTCACTCAATACTCCTTAGATGAAGCTATTTGCTATGAACTTTGAACAAGACCTTTAATGTTTTACAATTCAGTTTATATTTTTAGTACTTACACTCTTTTAATTCTTAGGCCAGCCCAGTGAGACTCTATCCTGCTAGCATCCACAGAACAATCCCCTTACAAGGTCTAAGTGCCCAAGTAAATGCCACTGTGAGTTAGACTTACACATGTCACTGTAAACATCACATTTCCTCCTAATTCAGACATTGGCCTTAAATCTAAAAAGCTAGATAATACAACTTGATTATGATACAGGAACTTGAATTTGGACATGGATGCTATTTTAGTTTAGTTTCTGGGATATACAAAATGGATTGGCTTTTACCATGGGGATTTATTAACTTACAAGTGTACAGTTCTGAAACCGTGAAAATGTCCAAATCAAGCCATCAACAGGTGATGCTTTCTCCCCAAAGACCGGCCACAGGCAATCCTCGGCTCTTCTTCCACATGGCCTGGCACATGGTGAAATTTGCTGGTCTCTCCCTTCTCTCTAGGGTTTCTTTCCTTCCAGCTTCTTGCCTCAGTGGCTTCCTCTCTGCTTTCTTGTCTCCTCTCTCAGCTTCTCTGGCTTTTCTCTCTGAGCTTCTGTGGTTTTCTCTCTCAGTTTCTCTCTGCTTCTGGAAAAATTAGAGTGAGACTAGCTTTCAGCAATGTGATGAGATGGGGTGATTGGGTATGTCAGTTTGAAAGGATGTATGAACCCTAGAAAAGCCATGTTTTAATCCTAATTCCATTTTGTAAAAGCAGCTATTTCTTCTAATCCCTATTCAGTACTGTATGTTTGAAACTGTAATTAGATCACCCCCCTGGAGATGTGACTGAATCAAGAGTGGTTGTTAAACTAGATTAAGTGGAGACATGTCTCCACCCACTTGGGTGGGTCTTGATTAGTTTACTGGAATCCTATAAAAGAGGAAATATTTTTGAGAAAGCTAGAGATTCTGAGAGAACAGAGAATGACATAGCCTTGAGAAGCAGAGAGTCCACCAGCCAGCAACCGTTGGAAATGAAGAAGGAAAATGCCTCCCAGGGAGCTTCATGAAAGGAAGCTAGGAGAGAAAGCTAGCAGATGACACTGTGTTCACCATGTGCCTTTCCGGATGAGCAAGAAACCCTGACCATGTTCGCCATGTGCTTTCTCACTTGAGAGAGAACCCTGAACTTCATTGGCCTTCTTGAACTAAGGTATCTTTCCCTGGATGCCTTAGATTGGGCATTTCTATAGACTTGTTTTAATTGGGATATATTCTCAGCCTTAGAACTGTAAACTAGCTACTTATTAAATTTCCCTTTTTAAAAGCCATCCCGGTTTTGGTATATTGCATTCCAGCAGCTAGCAAACTAGAACATTGGGTTACTTGTACATGAATAGAGCTGACCCAGAAAGCCTGGCAGATCTTCAGAAAAGCTGCAAGTACAATCAAGTTAGGTCCACAAAAAGGAGTGGCTTTGACTGTTGCTCCAAAGCATGAAAATGGGCAGTGTCATTGCTGTTACACCTGCTGAAATCAGCTGGCAAAGCTGTGGTCTGTCTCTTGACTGGGCAAGGTCAACATAATGCCTTGGACATTTGTAAGTTATCAAGGCATTGCTATATCTTAAGGTAGATTTTGCTTATGGAGCTATGCTTTCTGCTAATCTATGATAGCAATAGCCAAACACAACTTTCCTAAAGCAATTTTAAAATAGATAAATTTTAATCATTTCCATCAGCATGGGACAACAGCAGTACTGTCTCACACATCATTCTCATGGACATTTCTGCCTAAGGAACTCTAAGCATCCATTAACACTACAGAAACTACAGACAAACTCAAGGATTCATTATGCAAAGTACAAAATGGAGCTTTACTGCCTATGCTCTGGTTATTGGAATACATAATTACAAAAGAAAAAAATTGAAGACAAATTGGTCATTAGAAAGGAGGTTCCTCTGTGGGAGCCCAATCACTATGAAACTAAAGAATAATTCACCTCTATCTGGGGAAGTGGTTCTCTCTGATGGAGAATGTAGCTTTCATGAAATACATACAGAACAGTGACAGAGGAAAAGGGACTGTCCATAACCAATGTGGTGATGCAAATCAATCTTGAAGATTAAAGTTGTAACTTTTGTGAAAAGCATACTATCCTAAACCTAGGGTTCTACTGAGTAAACTTTTTGAGGGTTATTTTTCATAGAAGGTTCTCATTATACACTAAGTGAGCATAGTCAGATGATACAATGGTCAGTGAAAAGCTTTGGTTTGGTTTGGTGTTTTCTTTTTTAAATAATTCTTGACCCCAAGCATTGCTTGTGGGATTCCTCTAGAAACAGACTATGAGATGGAGATTTGCTTGCAGGAAGTTTGTGGCTGCATTTTCTGTGCAGGGGTGAGGAAAGCAGAATTGTGCATGGGGAGAGGTCAAACTACAAAGCAGTCATTATAAAGCTGATGCCACAGGGAGCTAAGGAGATAGGATGGCCCTTTAAAATGCCCTCACAGTGAGGTCTGTGTAAGTCCTGGGTATGGGTGAGGTGGCTCTCTTCAGCCAGTGCCGATTCCAAGAGAGTCATTACAATTTATCAACCACCAATTCTCCCTGCAGCTGTGGAAATGTTGCCTCTGTCCTGAAATGGGGGTAAGGGGGATTGGGTCTTGGGTAGCATACCACAGTATCCACTACACCAAACAATAATGCAGGACTATTTTTGTTTTTTAATTAAGTGAAGGGTCCAGTTATTTTTCTGCTACCCAGCCCAATCACTGAGCATTAAAGAAGCTGTAAGATCCTAAAATAAGTCACTTAATTTGAAACTGGACAATGAAGGTTTTGCTTTAACTATGACTAATTTGTTTCCCTGAAATATAATTTCACAAAATCATCCTATAAAGAAGATGGAAGCAATCCCATGAACTAAGCAAAATAAAATGAGTGTGAAATCAAGGGTAGTATATGCTAGAGTTTACCCAATTCTCCTCCTCATTTTCAGGATTTTCCTAACAAGGCATCCTCCTGAGTCTGGAGGCAAATGCTTCTCTACAGCATGCTGAAATCACAGCCTCCACTACCTAGCCTGCTGGAGAACAAACAGCCAGGAAAATTAATTGCTAACATTTACTGAGCACTTACTATGTGCCCAGTACAGAAGAGTGTTTTACATGCATTATCATCTTAATTTTCAAAAGAACTACAAGAGGTTAATAATGTTATTAATATTATAATATAGAAGAGGAAACTAATTTACAGAAAACATGAGTGAACTGTTCAAGGTCACATAGATAATGAGTGGCAGAGCCAAATTCTGACCCACAGAACACCTATAAACATAGCTGTACTGGATACTATCCATTTGCTCCTACAGACCCTCTCTCCCCCTTTCTCCATCCTGCTCTGTGTCCTGGGAGGCTAACCTCTAAAGACTACATCATCTAAGCTCTCTTGCTATATTATTCTGGGTTCTCTGGTGAAACAGAATCAACAGGATATGTCGGGGGTGGGGGGACATCTATTAAGAAATTTACTTTAAGGAATAGGCCCACATGATTGTGGGGACTGGCAAGTCTGAAATCTTCAGGGCAGGCTAGAAATTCTGGTAAGAGTGATGTTGAAGTCTTTAGGTCAAATTTCTTCTACTTCTGGAAACCATATATCTTACTCTTTAAGGCCTTCAAATAATTGGATGAAACCCACCCAATTATGTTATGAAGAGTAGTTGTGTTTACTTTAAAGTCAACTGACTGTAGATGCTGATCACATCTGCAAAATATCTTCACAGCAACATCCAGACCAATGTTTGAACAAATGACTGGACACCAAACCCTAGCCAAGTTGACACATAAAATTAATCACCACACTTGCCTTCTGGTTTCCAATTGAATCAACCAAAGTGGGATATACCTCAATACCTCAGTAAGAGATCTGAAAGAAGGAGGACACCAAGACCAGGGTAATTTATTGAGCAACTTCCTCCTTGCTGGGCTATGGATTGGTAGTGACTCCTTTCCTGTATTAAAGATTCTTCCTACAGCTGGGGATATCACTGGGTTCCAGTAATTCCAACTCCCTTTCCCCCTCAAACCACTGTTTTTGGCTCCAAGATGCTTCACCAACCCTTGTTTATTTCCTTTAACCCTGCGCATGACTTTGTTAACAGACCCTTTATTAAACTTGCTTCAATTTCCTCATCTGAGAGCATCATCTCTTTCTTGCTGGGGATCTCAGTGGATTCAGAATGTACATGGATCTTCTGAATCATGACATGCTCTCCATCAGACAGAACATAGTTCTCCCCTATAGCGTCATGTAACATGCATATCGTTAAGTTTCTCTCCTCAGTTGAGACAAGGTAGTCTAAATGCACATGCAGGTGTTTTATCATTAAGGAGCTCCCCAGTGATGGGAGAAAAAGAAACAGAACCAAAGGCAGGCTAGAAAACACCATGGCAACTGGTGATGGTTCAAAGGTTAGATGTACAACCCTAGACAGGAATATATAAAGAATGTAGTACCTCGGAGGTCACATGACTACAGAGTAAAACTGTAGTGGGGTTGAATGTATTGAGGAAAATATCAACTACTCTCTATCTCTGACCTTTCTCCTGAGCATTCATTTCTACTAACAGTGAAAGGAACTTGTCAATTACAAGTTTCTACTATGTTCTGGTTTAAGACTTAATTACTTCCAGGTAATTGATCTTTCCAGTTTCCTTCTTTTCCATCTTCTCATTGCCTTCTCCAGACATCAGATACAAAGTGATGCCCTTGTAACATCATGGGATGGCGTGGGGTGAGTCAGGGAGAAGGCTTGGAGTGCTGAATTTGCAATGTCCCTCAAGGCCAGTTATAGTGACTATAGGAGCCTGTGGGCTGGTGTCACTCCTGGCGTGGGGCTCAAACAGTCAGGAACCACTGGTTTACTCCAGCACTGTGATTTCTGAGGCCTGGATGTTCATCTTGGGTGGTCTGTCCTGCAACTCTCCACTTCAGGAAAGATCTCACCTAAGAGATGCCCTGAGGAACTCTTCAACCACCCTGTAGCAGCCCCCCTGTGTCATACAGTAAGGTCTTGACTCCTATGTGCCACCATGGGCTCTAGGAAGTCAATGGCACTATTTCAGGTCCATTTGCTGGAGCATCTCCCTCAGTCATTTTCACTAACAGCTTATGTTTAAGTGTCACATTAGCTAAGACATGAGCTGAATTTGAAGCTTGCCAAGAAGCATGATGTCTTCTTAACTATGCCAAAGCCAAGGGTACAGGGAGCGTGTACCCAAAAATCTGTACAGGTAGTTTATATCTCTTGCATTTCTAGCCCTTCCAAGGTATGGCCTATGGGAAGGTGTGGGTAATAGGGTAACACCAAGTGTCACCTCTTACCCTTCTCAGACTTTCCTCAGAATCCTGCTATCAGCAGGATTCTCATTGTGCCTCCCATAATTAAAAAATTTCCTTATCATGTCATCCTCCTTTTTAGGCATTATTCTTTTGCCTCCTCTCTTTGCTGATGAGTATTGGACAAGAGTTTCTCAATGTGGGCACAATGTCACTTGGGGCTGTATATTCTTTTTCAGTTGTAGAGGACTGTTCTGTGCATTGTGGGATATTTAGAAGCATCCTGGGGCTCTAGTCACTAGATGCCAGTAGCACCTCCCTCTATTGTGAAAACCAAAAATGTCTCTAGACATTGCCAAATGTCCACAGGGAAACAAAATCATCCTGAGTTAGTGTTCCAGCCCAGCATGAGCCTCAGACCAAGGAACTTCCAGAAAGAAGATTAGTCATGAGTTTTAATTAGTGACTTCCAGACAGGAGGAAAATGCTTCCCAGTGGTGGCCAGCTGGGAAATGAAAGCCAATACAACACCCCAAAAAACGAGCAAGAAAAGGGAAGGGACTTACCAAGATGGCAGCTTATAAAGTTTAACAGAGTCCTGCAAGATTTGGTTACAACGGGGTTTCAGCAGACTCCCCTGAGATTTGATTCAGCAGAGTCTCCCAAGAGTTGGTGGGTTTTATATTCCTTGACCTTTGACATCTGTCCCAGGTCATACAGGTGGCTATGTACAGTGACTTGCTCTCAAAATGGAGGAGGGAGTGTGGTCCAGCCTGGGGTCCTTACAGGTGGAAACCACTGGTCTAGACTAAATGTGAGAAATGCTACAGGTGATAAATACAAGAGAAAGGAAAGGAGGGAGGGAAGAAGGGAGGGAGGGAGAAAGATAGGAAGGAAGAATGGGTTTTAGTTTCCTAGGCTGCTCTAAGAAAATAGCATGAAGTGGGTTGAGTTAAACAGTGGGAATTTATTTGCTCAGTTTTGAGGCTGAGAAAATGACCAAATCAAGGCATCATCAAGGCAATGCTTTCTTCCCAAAGATTGATTGCTAGCAATGCTCAATTTCTTTGTCATATGGCAGAGCACATGGTAGCATCTGCCTGTCTCTCCCTAGTATTCTGGGTTTCATTGTTTTCAGCTTCTTGATTGTACGGATTTCTCTCTTTCATGTCTGAATTAATTTCATTTATAAAGAACTCCAGTAATAGACTGACTCATTCTGATTGAGGTGGGACACACCTTAACTGAAGTAACCTCATCAAAAGTTCCTGCTTACAATGGGTTCAAACCCACAGGAATGGATTAAATTTAAGAACATGTTTTCCTAGGATAGGTACAGCTTCTAACCACTGAAAAAACAAAGGCAGGGAAAGAAGAAGGGAGGGAGGAAAAAAAGCCAGAAGGATGGAAGGATGAAAGGAGGGAAGTGGAGGGAGAAAAATAAATCAAAAGATATTTTTTAAAGTACTGTATTTCATAAAAGTTATATTTCTACCACTCATGACTCATAAGCCCCACAAGGGCATTTACTCTCACCCTGTCTGTTACTCCCTGTCAAGAAGGTAAAAAGTTGGGAGCTATGGTCTAACAGAGAATCTTTGTTTACCAACTTCCTCCTTTCTCATCCCTACATCCTGCCAAAGCATTTACTACCCTTTTCTAAACCACATTTCCTTGCCTGCAAATCAAGGGTCTTAGACAAGGTCATCACTAAGCTTTCTCCCAGCTCTGCTAATTTATAACTAGGAAGCAACACTTTCTCTTTTCAAACATTATGCAAGAGATGGTCATCTCTCCCCTTTTACCTATGAGGGCAAAAAAACACTAAGCAAATATGAGTTCATTGACTTTCTTTTAGACACAATCATTATCATCTCATTTTATTTTCACACTGTCACCACCTTTTTTCTTTTTTCTTTTTTTGTTTTTTTACTTCTTCCAAGATTTTAGGATATGTGTCTAGAAAATACATCCTTGACATTCTGAAAAAAGAAAGTCTTGACTTGAGTTGAAGGCTAAAGCAATATTAAGAAATCTGAATAGTTTATGCCTGATGATGATTGTTTGGACCATATTCAAAGGCCTGCAATAGAAATCCTTCACTAGCACCATGACATTTCCATTATTGCTGGTGTCAGCAAGGGAAATGTTGTAAGCATTTGGGGGCTGAGGTTTCAGCATTTATCAAACACAATTATCCAGAATTGTTAACTCCAAAGTTGTTTGGAATGCTGTCTTCGACTTCTCATACACCCAGGAATTAAAATGAAGCAGAGAGGTAGTTTGTAAAATAAATACAGTAATAACAACTATATCATGTTTAAATTGGAGTGACATGAGTTTGTAATACTTTGAAACCATATAATCATCAAAGAACTAAAAGGTCTGTTAGGGCTAATGAGGCCTGTATGTGGCATTCTAATGAAAAGGGATGAGGCAATGTATATATGAATCACAAAGCAGAAGGCAATCCAAATACCATTTTCAAACCACAAATGAAATGTTGACTTAGAGTACTACATCTTTCTGGATGAAGCACTGAAGATCATTAGGTGCCAAATCCTGCTCTTTGAAAAACTAAAGCTAACCAGCATTGAGTGGAAGGATTAAAAAGGTGAGAGTTTCTCCAGAGCCTCAGCCCAGACACCTGCCATTCTGAAAACCTTCTAATGATCAAGAGACCTTCTAATGACCATCCTTTCAGATAAACTTTTCAAGTACTTCACTTGTGAGATGGTTGGAGAATTTATGGACCCCAGAAAAAGTATGTTCTTAAGTTAATACATTCCTACGGGTGTAGACCTATTGTGGGTGGGACATTTTGATTATGGTATTTCAACTGAGGTTTGACCCTCCTGCAAGGTGGGTCTTAATCCTCTTACTGGAGTCCTTGATAAGAGGATACAACACATACAGAAGCTAAGAGATGAAATTAAGAGATTCTCACAGAAGAAGGCTCCAGAGAAGCTAAGAGAGGACCCATAGAATATACAGGAAGCCACTGGAGCCAGAAGCTGAAAGCAACAAAATCCGGGAGATATGGCATGTGCCTTCCCATGAGACAGAGGTGTCCTGGATTCTGGCAACCTCTCTTCAGAGCCCAGGTATCACCCTACTGATGTCTTGTGTAGAAAATGACTACATTTTTATGGCCTAAGAACTGTAAATTTTAAGTTAATAAAACCCCATTATAAAAGCTAACCATTTCTGGTATATTGCACTGCAGCAACTTTATCAAACCAAAACAACCTGCAACAGAACTTTTCATTTTTGTTGTATCCTAGGATTAGAAATATTAGTTAGTGCCTTGGTTTGCCAGGCTATCTGTCATGGTCAGATTCATGTGTCAACTTGGCCAAGTTGTGGTTTTTATCTGGTTGGGCAAGTGCTGGCCTGTCTGTTGCGATAAGGACATTTCATAGAATTAAATCATGATCATGTCAGCTGCATCCACAGCTGATTCCATTTGTAATCAGTCAAGGGGAGTGTCTTCTGCAATGAGTGATGCTTAATCTAATCACTGGAAGCCTTTTAAGGAGGATTCAGAAGAGACAGGCTTTCTTCGGCCGGCAAGCCTCTCCTGTGGAGTTCACCCAAACCCTTCATCAGAATCATCAGCTTCACAGCCTGCCCTGTGGATTTTGGACTCTGTATTCCCACAGTCATGTGAGACACTTTCATAAATTTTATATTTGCAAGTATTTCCTGTTGATTTTGTTTCTCTAGAGAACCCTAACTAATACAACTTGGTACCAGGAGTGGTTATTAAGAAACGGAATCTTAAAAATGGGTTTTTATGAATGGTTTTCCACTTTTACTGGACTCAAAGGCACTAAGGACTCTGATTCCCATAATCAGAATGACACTCCCAATCCATGGAGTGAGTTGGCAAAAGACATAGTCAAAATATCACCATTCAATTCTCCTAATTCTTCGCTTGTATGAAGCCAGGCTCTGGGGGATAAGGTTTTTGAAACCTTTATGGAATTTTGTGGAAATAAGAGGTATGGAGATGTTGGCTGGTTGTTGTTAGATACACTGGATACACTAAGGAGTGAAAGGGACGGGCTTAAGGCTTCAAATGAGAAGCTTAAACACCGTCTGACAGATGTAGAAGTTTCTGTGAGTGTCCTGAAGGAAAAATCTTATTCCCTGTAGCCATAGGCTTGAGATCTCTGAAAATCAGACTCAGAATCTTATTGTTAGAGTAGCAACTTTACAACGTAAACTGAAATCTCAACGTTGCATGGTGTCTGCCGTTAAAGTGAGGGAAACGATTGGATAGGAGTGAGACCTTGAAAAATGGGATGGTAACATATGGATTGATAATGATGTTGGGGGTGAGGTTGAAACTCAAGGTCATGCTGAGTCTTCTCTAGATAACCCTGTATTAGTCTGCCCTGAGGACATAGCTGCCCCACCTCCAGCCTGCCTTAAGGAGATGGCCACCCAACCTCCTCCTGAAGGGATTAACCCTAGAGTGATTAATCCTGTTTCACCAGATGAAACTGAAAATGAATGCCCTGAAGCAAATGGCTTGGAAGATATTTCTAATTCTTTTCATGACCCACCCCCACCACCCTTCATTTCTTCCAGACCTATAACTAGACTAAAGTCTCAACAGGCCCCTGAAGGTGAGGTACAAAGTATCACACATGAGGAGGTACCTTATACTCCAAAAGAACTGTGTGAGTTTTCCAATTTATATAGACAGAAATCAGGGGAATATGTGTGGCAGTGGATTTTATGGGTATGGGATAATGGTGGGAGGAATATAACCCCTGACATCATTATCAATCCATATGTCACCACCCCATTTTTTAGGGTCCCAGCTGAATCAGGCTGAATTTATTGATGTGGGCCCACTAAGCAGAGATTCTTCATTCAATGTTATAGCTCGAGGAATTAGAAAAGGTATTAACAGTTTGTTTGAATGGCTGGTTGAAACATGGATCAAAAGGTGGCCGACATTACCTGAGGTTGAAATGCCAGAACTGCCCTGGTATAATGTAGATGAGGGCATTCAGAGGCTTAGAGAGATTGGAATGTTAGAGTAGATTTATCATGCAAAGCCTGCTCTTACACACCAGGATTGTCTGGAGGATGCACCTTTTACCAGAACAGTGAGACATAAATTTGTGAGACTAGCACCATCAACCCTAAAGAGCTCTGTAGTTGCACTTCTCTGTAGGCCAGATATTACTGTGGAAACTGCTGTCACTGAGCTGGAATCCTTAAACACAATGGGGATGACCAGATCCTGAGTTGGCAGAAGCCAGGTGGCAGCACTTAATCGCCAAAGACAGGGTGGATGTGGCTATTAGAATAGACAGCAAACTCAAAGCAGGAGTCAAAATTATATGACTCACAGAGATTTGTGACATTGTCTAGTAAATCATGGGGTACCTAGAAATACAGTAGAAGGGCAGTCTACTCAATTCTTGTTTGAGCTGTATAAACAAAAGAGTTCTAGGTCAAGTGAACAGAAGTCTAATCTGAATTACAAAAACACAAAGCCACAGCCCCTTAATCAATTTCCAAATTTGAGACAGTTTACAGACCCAGAGCCCCTTGAATGAAGGGGAGGCCAGGTCCCTTTGGGGGTCCCTGTTACTCTGCCAGAAATTTATACTTCTGTTAATCTTCCTCCAAGCCTTCCCCAAGGAGACTGATGGCCTTTTATCAGGGTATTTGTGCATTGGGGAAAAGGAAATGATCAGATATTTCAGGGATTATTAGACACTAGTTCAAAAGTGACATTAATTCCAGGGGATCCAAAATGTCACTCTGGTCCACCAGTCACAGTGGGGGCTTTTGGAAGCCAGGTGATCAATAGAGTTTTAGCTCAGGTCCATCTCACAGTGGATCCAGTGGGCCCCTCGACCCATTCTGTAGTTATTTCCCCAGTTCCAGAATGTGTAATTTGAATAGACATACTGAGCACCTGGCAGAATCCCCACACTGGCTCTCTAACTTATGCAGTGAGGGCTATTATGGTGGGAAAGGCCAAGTGGAAGCCACTGGAACTGCCTCTACCTAGCAAAATAGTAAATCAGAAGCAATACCAGATTCCTGGAGGGACTGCAGAGATACTGCCACTCTTAAGGACTTGAAGGATGCAGGGGTGGTGATTCCCACCACATCTCCACTCAACTCTCCTATTTGGCCTGTGCAGAAAACAGATGGGTCTTGGAGAATGACAGGGGATTATCGTTAGCTCAATCAGGTGGTAACTCCAATTGCAGCTGCTGTTCCAGATGTGGTATCATTGCTTGAGCAAATCAATACATCCCCTGGTACCTGGAATGCAGCTATTGATATGACAAATGCTTTTTTCTCAATAGCTGTTAGTAAGGCTCACCAGAAACAGTTTGATTTCAGCTGGCAAGGTCAGCAATATACTTTCACTGTTCTACCTCAGGGGTATATCAACTCTCCAGCCCTATGTCATAATTTTGTCCACAGGGATCTATGTCATAATTTTGTCCACAGGGATCTTGATCGTTTCTCCCTCCCACAAGACATCACACTGGTCCATTATATTGAGGATATCATGTTGATTGGACCTAGTGAGCAAGAAGTAGCAACTACTCTAGACTTACTGGTAAGGCATTTGCATGTCAGAGGATGGGAGATAAATCCAACATAAATACAAGGGCCTTCCAACTCAGTGAAATTTCTAGGTGTCCAGTGGCATGGGGCATGTCGAAATATTCCTCCTAAGGTGAAGGATAAGTTGCTGCATCCTACGACCAAAAAAGAGACACAATGCCTAGTTGGTCTCTCTGGATTCTGGTGACAACATATTCCTCATTTGGGTGTGCTACTCCAGCCCATTTATCAAGTAACCAGAAAAGCTGCTAATTTTGAGTGGGAAACTGAACAAGAGGAGGCTCTGCAACAGGTCCAGGCTGCTGAACAAGCTGCTCTGCCACTTGGGTTGTATGATCCAGCAGATTCAATGGTGCTGGAAGTGTCAGTGGCAAATAGAGATGCTGTCTGGAGCCTTTGGCAGGCCCCTATAGGAGAATCACAATGCAGACCCTTAGGATTTTGAAGCAAAGCCTTATCATCTGCTGCAGATGACTACTCTCCTTTTGAGAAACAGCTTTTGGCCTGCTACTGGGCCTTAGTAGAGACTGAAAGCTTAACCATGGGCCACCAAGTTGCCATGAGACCTGAGTTGCCTATCATGAGCTGGGTG
>PVIY010057023.1:0-13066 GCA_004026745.1 Myrmecophaga tridactyla
ACCCCGGGGAAAGTTGTTGGAACCCAAGGGCCTGGAGAGAAGACCAGCAGAGACCATCCTGTGCCTTCCACCTAAGAAAGAGCCTCAGTGGAAAGTTAGCTGCCTTTCCTCTGAAGAACCAACAAAATAAATCCCCTTTTATTAAAAGCCAATCCATCTCTGGTGTGTTGCATTCTGGCAGCTAGCAAACTAGAACAGCATATATCCAAAAGAACTGAAAGCAGGAACTTAAAAAGATATTTGCACTCTGATGTTCATAGCAGCATTATTCAAAATGATCAAAAGATGGACACAACCCCAGTGAACGGATAAACAAAATGTGGTATATAATGTGGTATACACATGCAATGGAATATTACTCAGCCATAAAAAGGAATGACGTCCTTTATGTACAACATGGATGAACCCTGAAAATATCATGCTGAGTGAAATAAATCTGGCATAAAAAGAAATATTATATGATATCACCGATATGAAATAATTAGAATAAGAAAATTCTTAGAGTCAGAATCTAAAATACAGATTCCCAGGGAATGGGGTGGGAATACAGAATAGGAAGTTAAGGTTTAAAATCTTCAGAGTTCCTACTGGGAATGATGTAAATGTTTTGGCAATGAATGGTGATGATGGGAGGACAAGATTGTGAATGCAATTAACAGCCCTGATATATATATCTAAATGTGGTTAAAAGGTGAAGGTTTACATTCTATATGTGATAACAGAATAATTTTTTTTAATGCATGGAATTGCACTACACAGAGAACCGTAATTTAAACCATGGACTTTAGTAATGGTACAATTATAAAAATGTGTTTTCATCAATTTTAACAAATGTACCACACCAATGCATGGTGTTAATACTAGGATGGTACATGAGAATCCTGTATTTTATGCATGATTATTCTGTAAATTCAAAACTTTTCTATAATAATAATAATTATTATTATTACAAAAGATCTTCCATAGCACTTAAGAACATCCTCTGTCACTCCTTCCCCCTCTTTTGGCTCCTGCTCTCAGCACTGAGCACATGGCCCAGGCCCGCCCAGTCACAGATTCTCTCTACCCACTCCACCCCCCCCACCTCCCGATGCAGGGAGGAGCCATCAGTCAAAGATGGGACTCTCCCGGGAGCTACTGGGTAAGCCGCACTCTCTTTCCCCTGGAGCAGGTGTGGTGTATCGGCACAAGGGGAGAGCCTCCCCCAAAACAAAGCACACGGAAAGGAAACAAAATCACAACGTTGAGAAAGATTTCAGATGATACTGTCTTAACATCTGTATGTATTCTGATGCTCTTCTGCTGACTTTTTTAGGCAAGAAATTCACTTTGAGTTACATTTCTGTCACATACACTACAAGAGTCCTAACGCAAAGATTCGGTAGCCAGCTTACCTGCTGCTCCTGGAGGACTTCCAAGGTCAATGATACTCATTCCTGTTTCCTACTTCACTCCCCTCCCTCAGCTACTTGTCCCCAGCACAGGCTAGGCACTCAACGGACAGCGGTACTGAATGATTTCAATATGCTGCAAATATTTTAAATTGAAGGCAGATTATGAGACCTGTTTGAACTGTCAATCAGAAAATGACTTACCCAAAGAGAATTGTAACTCCTCCTGAGACAAACATTCCTGCTACAAACATAAATTTTGCTCCAATATACACAAGCTGTAATAAATGTCAGAGAAAAGTGGTAAATTGATGACTGCTACAAGTCCAAATTGACCCCACTGTTGGGAAATACAAGGTCTTGGGGAAATAGGTACAGTCGATATAATATTATAATAATTCAACTAAACATTTATTAAAAACTCCACACACAGCTATTTATCTATTTGAAACCTTCTCTGATCAGAGCTGTGAATGCAAAAATTCTGCAGAACCACTTTGCCTTACTAATGTTTTTCACATGACATTCAAACATCTTTATGGAATGACAAGCATTGCTTACAAATATAGAAGGCGTTAAAAAGTCAATCCACCTTGAGACTAGAACTGTCAACAGTGGCAAAATTCATAAAATATAGCAGTGGTTATTTTGTATCAATGGAAATTCTTGACCAGTGAATTAGAGTAACTCCCTACACAATTTTAAAAAATTAAAATGTGCACATAAGCTTTAAAACTTACATATTTTCCAAATATCAAAGACGCCAGTAAGTCAAACAAAGCATAACATCCAAAGATCATACCAATAGCTGTATTGCTGGCTCCCTTCTTTTCAGCCTTTAAAGAAATAGAAAAGGAAACAGTTTGAAAGAAAAATTAGCAGAGATATGGGAAAATGGAATGATTAGATCAGGGCATCATTTCTTTGTAACCTTCATCTGTGTGCAATTTCAAAGATTATTATTTTAAAACACATGAGGTAGTGAAGGAAGGGGAAATACTGTAAAAACTAGTCTGTGACGTGAAAATAACTCACCCACCAGGCCTTATAGCTGGCAAAACTCACAAGTGGAGAGTGTCTGGGTTAAGTTGTGTCCCCCAAAAGACAGGCTGAGGTCCGAGCTGCTAGTCCCTCAGAATGCGACCTCATTTGGAAATAAGGTCTTTGTGGGTGTAATCAAGTGAAGACGAGGTCATCATACTGGATTGGGGGAGGCCTAAACCCAATAAAAGTGGTGTCCTTATACGGAGAGGAGGAAAGGCCATGGGAAGACAGAGGCAGAGACTGAAGGGCCGCGGCTGCCAGTCAACAGATGCCAGAGGTTGCCAGCAACTACCGGAAACCAGAAAAGGCAAGGAAGGATTCCTCCCTACAGGGTTCAGAGGGAGAACAGCCCCGCCAACACCTTGAGTTTGGACTTCTGGCCTCCAGAACTGTAAGGCAATAGATTTTTGTTATTTAAAACCACCATGTTTGCAGTTCTTTGTTATTGTGACAGTCAAGAGCTCAAGAAGAAGAGGTTCTGCGAGCTGACACATGAATCAAGGCCCGCTGACTCTGGTCTTGTGCTTCTGACATAACAGCAACCTCCTGACAGTCTGGAGAAGATGGAGCTTTCTTTCCTGATCTCAACAACACAGATCAAAGTTGCTGTTCTCTTAAAACCCCTCAGAGAACTTAGCAACCATCAAATTTAACCATTTATGCTTAAAGCCCATTCTATCAAGGAGCCCCTTCATTTGCTAGAAGTTACATAAAATATTAAGATATTAAGTATACTAAATATACCTCTTATGAACTTCAAGCAACTCTCAGTTGTGAGGTACAATTGGATTCATATACATAAATGGAGAGAAGGTTGAAAAATTTTAAACCCTAGAAACATGGTGTATCCTTCCATAAGGCTTTAGTTATAGCAATTTAAGGAGTTGGAATATGTGTTTAATTTCTTTAAAAACTGGCAACTTAGCATCCTATGAAGTGCCAAGTCAGACCTGCAAACTTGTCATCCGCTCAGTCAACCATCCTTCACTGAACACCTTCCGTAAGTCAGGCATATGCCGGGGAGTCAGATCTCTCACAAACAAGAATTTTACAGAAACACGCACACAAATACACACTCTTTAAAACAAATTCTCTCCAACAGCACTCAATACATCTCTTTGCCTTTCCTCCCTAACTAGATATTTAAGATAAAATTTTTCTCCATTGCTTCCCATATTAAGATATAATCTTCATTCAATCCTTGCATTTTTCAAATTTATTCTTATGTCAGATTATGTCTTTTTAAATAAACCTGACATTTCTCCTAGCATAATATCGCAGGAAATCAGATAGCTGGATTCCTTTGTTCTAAGTTAAACTCTAGCAAGCTCCTCCCCATCCCTGCCCCCCGCCTCCCTTACTTCAGGGAGAGGCCTAGATATCTGCTCCCTAATTCCCTGGTTGGTGGGCAGCGGTGAGGGTTGAAAGGATAGGTCCACTGCATTGCAGTGATCGCTTAGGCAGGATTTAAACCATAATTTTATAGGATTCAGAATAGCCATTCCCCTTCCAAGTACTTATAACCATGAGTTAATGGTAATTATGGAAACAAGAGGGAGCTGACTATAAAAAGATGTTCTTAGTGGCATCTTAACAGGTTATGCTAGATGCACACGGCAATGCGAAGTCTTCACTGTAGCACACAATGTCAAGTCTATATTGTACCTCCAAGGGAGGCAGTATACAAGGAGTCAGTTAAGATGCAGGAAGAAGGGTGGCTGCCGTGGCTCAGCAGGCAGAGCTCTGACCTGCCGTGCTGGAGGTCTGGAGTTCGATCCCTGGTGCCTCCTGCCCATATGCAAATTTAAAAAAAAAAAAAAAAAGATGCAGGAAGAACATTTACTGGTCAAGTTACATTAGCCATGTTCTTTGCTAAATAAATCTGACAGTTATTTAACTCTAGTGTGGGGCCAAAAATATATAATGGGTATAGCAACTAATATTTACTGAAACTTCACTATAATACAGAATCTCTGTTAAGTGCTAGTTTACATGGTACAATTTAAAAAGGGATATACTTTTTGCTGACCTTCTCTTATTGATGAGAATATGGATTTGGAAAGGTTACATGTCACTGCAGTCAAAGCAGTTTCCATCTTTTGGCTGTTCCCAAATTCACTGCAGAAACAGGGTGGTGACACAGTGTTCTAGAACCATGGGTCATGGCTGCAGCCGAGTGCTATCTTTGGAATATGGGTCCTATTACCCATTAGTAAAGCAGGAATACAGCATCTGGTTCACATATTGTTGGAGATCAAATCATGTCCCCCACAAAGGCATGTTCAGGTCCCAATCGCTGGTCCTGTGGGTGCGAACCCATTTGTAAATAAGACTCTTGAAGATGTGATTAGTTAAGGTAGGTCCAAACTGCATGAGGGTGGGCCTTAATCCAATATGGCTGAAACCTTTATATGCAAAGGAAATTGGACACAGAGGGAAGAGTCACAAGGGGCAGCCAGAAGGTGGAAGTCAGTGGAACATGGAAGAGAAAGGAAAAGACATTGCCTTATGCATTATCATATGACAGAAAAGCCACAGAACCCCAAGGACTGCCAGTAGCCAGCCCTAGAATGCCACAGTCTTTGAGGAGAAAGCATCACTTTGCTGATGCCTCAATTTTGGACTTCTATCCTCAAAACCACGAGCCCATAAATTCCTACTGTTTAAGTAAACCCATTATATGGGATTTGTTTTAGCAGCTAGGAAACTAAAACTACATAGTACTCTGACAGAGGATGAAGGTGACCAGACAAAGAGTGAGTAGAAGTGGGAATCCCACAGCAGAAATGAAGAAGGACCTTAGTTTTCCTTTTCCCAAAAGATGACTCGAACATGTAGGAGGAAGGTGACATTTTATCAGGGCAATTGTCAGTATAAGACTTTAATAAAAATAGAGAGGAAGAGCCCACTCTTCAAACCACAGCTTTTAAAGTTAGAATGCCTTCTCCTGTGTCTGCCTTCTTTCGTTTCAATCTTCCCTCTTATAAGCAAAAAAAATAAGTTGCAAATTTTTAAAACACACATACAACTAAGACTGCTTTTCCTTTTCCCCTAATATTAGGAAACTAACATCAGCTGATCTTACTGAATTCCATCCAAGCCAGGAAATGCCTTCCTAACTGGTTGGCTGGGTTCCTATATCTCTGTCTCAATTCCATGGGCTTGCATATGTTATAAATGCGGTCAGGCTACTCGTCTTGCTCAAACACCTGTGATGACATCTCATCGCTTAAATCCTTGGCAGGCCATGGGAGTGCCTGTGAGTTCCAGCTCCAACCTGTCCCCTTAGATACTCTGCTTCCCACAGACCTTACCCCACCTTAGATTCCAGCCACACCAAGCTCTCTGTTGTTCCCAAGAACCTACTGTTTATTTTACTAAATCTATATCTACGGAGCCCTTTTCTCTACCCCGGGAACCACCATCTCTCAACATCCAGCCAAAATTTATGCTGTGAAGTCCATTTCCATACTCTCCAAGGCAGAATTAACCATTCGTTTCTCTCGGTTCTCTCGACATCTTGGGCATATATTCTTCCCTAAGAGGATGTCCAAAGAATCTGTAACTATTTTTTTTTCATATTTTTTCTCTCCTAATAATAGGCAGAGAAGACAGGGCCACTTCCCTCACCTTGTTTTTTTCTGCCCTAACACATCCAATGCCTAGCACACTCTAGTGAAACTCACAAAACCTCTTCCAAATGGCTCTGAAGTGGACACATGCCTTAAATTCTCAGTCTGTTTCTTGATGTGCAACACGAGGAGATGAGCCCTACTCTGCCCTCCTGGGATTGCTGTGGGAATCGAAGGAGATTAACGTGTGGGAAAGAGAACTGAAATCTAGAGAGCACAGTGCAGGTAAGAGAGCAATTGCTCCAGACCTAATACCACATAAAAAGAGAACTAGGCAACATTAATCAGAATTTCTCCTCTGTGTAAACATGGCCACTAGACTGCATAAGAAATTCAGGACAGAAAAGGCAATGTAGTAGACCACATATTCCTAAATCCAATCAGAATTTTAAGGAGACTATCTTAATATAGACCTTTTTAAAATTTATTATTTATTACAGAATTTGTCCTATTGTCTCTGGTTTATTTCATTCAACATGTTTATGTTCTCATTCACTTTAAGATATTACCTAATTTTCGTTGTGTTTTCTTCTTTGACCTGTTGGCTGTTTAAGAGTGTGTTGTTTAATTTCTACATCTTTGTGAATTTTCCAGTTCTCCCTCTGTTATTGATACCTAAGCTTTATTCCAGTGTGGGGAGAGCAGAGGAGATACATTGCATGATTTCAAATTTTCAAAGTTATTGGGATTTGTTTTGTGACCTAACATATGGTCTGTCCTGGTGAATGAACCATGTGTACTAGAGAAGAATGTGTATTCCACTGCTATGGGGTGAAATGTTCTTTATATGTTGTTAAGGCAGTTTAAATTATTGATCAAGTCTTCAATTTCCTTATTGATCTTCTGTCTAGAAGTTCTACCCTACTGAAAGTAGTATACTGAAACCTCCTACTGTTAATGTAATGTCCATGTAAAGTACTATGAACATAATGTTCATTTCTTCCTTCAAATCTTTTAATAATAGCTTCATATATTTTGGGGCTCTCTCACTAGGTGCATATATTAATAATTATTTTGCATTTGTTTTTGTTGACTTGACTACTTTATCAGTATATAGTGATTTTCTTTGTCCCTCTTGACAGTGTTTTACTTAAAGTCTTTTTCATCTGATATTAGTATAGCTATCCCAGTCTCTGATGATTACTATTTGCATGGTATATCTTCTCCCATCCTTTCACTTTCAACCCGCTTGTGTGTCTGAATTTAAGGTGAGTCTCTTGTAAACAACGTATCATTAGATTATGCTTTTTTATCCATTCTGACAATTTTTGCCTTTTGATGCTCAGTCTGTTTACATTTCAAGTCACAACTGATAGTTCAGGACTTTCTCTGCCATTTTGCTACTTGGGCTTGGTACTTCTTATAGCACTTTTGTCTCTTAATTCTTTGGTTAATGCCTACTTCATAGTTTGATTTTTTCGCACTGTACCATTCTGAGTCTCTTCTCATTCCCTTCTGTTTATCTTTTTCAGATGTTTTCTTTGTTCTTACCATAGGATTAATTTGAATACCCTGAATCTATAACAATCATGTTTTATTTGATATAACTCAGCTTCAGTAGCATGCACATATACTATTCCTACATCCCCATCCTTTCACTTTTTTGTCTTACTTGCTACAAAATATCTCTTCATATATTGTATGTCCAGAACCATAGATTTCATAAGTTTTATATGTGTGCATTTTAGAACCTCTAAGAAGTAAAAAGGGGAATTATATACCAAGCAACGCAATACAAAAGTTCCAACATTTATAATTACACATATGGTTACCATTTCTGGAGGTCATTATTTCTTTATGCTGTGTTGATCCACTGTCCAGTGTCCTTTCCTTTCATTCTGAAGAACTGGAATGCTTGTGCACTGCTGGTAAGGCAGGTCCAATGCTGACAAACTCCCTCAGCTTCTGTTTATCTATGAATGTCTTCATCGATTCCTCATTTATATCTCTCCAGCTATAAAAATCTTGGTTGGCAATTTTCTGCCAGCATTTGAAATATTTTGTCCCACTGTCTCCTTGTCTCCATGCTTTCTGATGAGAAATTAGCACTCAATCTTATTGGGGATTCTCTTGTACATAACATGTTGCTTTTCTCTTGCAGGTTTCAAACTTTTTCCTTGGTATTCAATAGCTTGACAACTATGTTTCTGGACATGGTTCTCTTTGAGTCTATCTTACTTGGGCTTTGATGTACTTTTTGAATGTGCATATTCACGTCTTTCATAAAAATTTAGACGTTTTCTGACTTTATTTCTTTGAACAGTCTTTCGACTCCTTCCTTTCTTTTCCTTCTGGGACTCCTGCAATGTGTATATTGGTATGCTTGATGGTGTCACACAGTTCTTTTAGGCTCTCTTTATTTTCTCTTTTGTGTTTCTTTCCGCTTCTAAGCCTGAATAATTTCAATAGTCTTTTCCTTGAGTTCACTTTTTCGTTCTCCTGCCAGCTCAAAGATGCTATCAAAACTCTAGGGGGCAGGCCACAGTGGCTCAGCAGGCAGAGTTCTCGCCTACCATGCCAGAGACCCGTGTTTGATTCCCAGTGCCTGCCCATCGAAAAAAAAAAAACTCTAGGAAATGTTTCATTTCAGTTATTTTGGTCTTCAATTCCAGTATTTCTGTTTGGCTCCTTTTTACAAATTTCTATCTCTTTATTGAAATTCTCTATCATTCACTCATTGTTTTACTGACATCCTTTAGTTCTTTCTCCGTATTTTCTTTTATCTCCTTGAACATAATAAGGAGCATTTTTTTTTGTCTTTGTCTAGACCACTGAAAGTCTGGTCTTCTTTATTGATGGTTTCTGGATTTTTATTTTGTTCCTTTGACCATCACTTCCTGTTTCTTTGTTTATCTTGTAATCTTTGTTGCACACTGTACTTTTTAATATTTTAAAGTGTTAACTCTGGAATTCAATCTCTGATCTGTGTGTTTCTTAAGTTTGTATCCAGGTATTGATATAATACAGATATCCTTGAGTGCCTGTAGCTAACAAAACAATGATAAAAATAAAATACCTTTCAGTCTGCATAAATTGGCTCTGCCTTGGCTGGTGCACTCCTTCAGAATTTTGCCCTCTGATCAAGATCAGCCCAAGGAGAAAGTGTAGTGCAGGGTTCTCTCTCTTCTCTGAATCCGTCTCTTGTCCTGGGCTTGTGCTATTTTTGGCCTTAGGAATTACCCCTATTTCCTACAAAATTTCCCCTCTTCTGAATGCTCTACTGTGTTTCTCAAAGCAAGTAATTGTTTTCCCCAGGCTGCATTAACTAATTATTTCTTACACTGCTTTAGCTGTCTGCAAGATGCTTCTGTCTACAGGCCAAGTTCTCCAACAGAAAGCCAGAGAAAAGGAATTCTCTGGTTCAGACTTTCAGACTGCATGCTGGTTTGAAAGGATGTATGTTCCCTAGAAAAGCCATGTTTTAATCAAAATCCCATTTCGTAAAGGCAGAATAATCCCTATTCAATGCTGTATGTTTGAAACTGTAATCAGATCATCTCCCTGGAGATGTGATTTAATCAAAAGTGGTTGTTAAACTGGATTAGGTGATGACATGTCTCCACCCATTTGGGTAGGTCTTGATAAATTTCTGAAGTCCTATAAAAGAGGAAACATTCTGGAGAATGAAGGAGAGCTCTGAAAGAGCAGAGAATGACATAGCCATGATAAACAGAGTCTACCAGCCAGCGAATTTTGGAGACGAAGAGAAGGAAAATGCCTCCCGGGAAGCTTCATGAAATAGGAAGCCAGGTGAGAAAGCTAGCAGATGCCCCTGTGTTCACCATGTGCCCTTCCAGCCAAGAGAGAAGCCCTGACTATGTTCACCATGCGCCTTTTCACTTGAGAGAGAAACTGAACATCATCGGCCTTCTTGAACCAAGTTATCTTTCTCGGGATGCCTTTGATTGGACATTTCTATAGACTTGTTTTAATCGGGACACTTTCTTGGCCTTAGAACTGTATGGTATATTGTATTCTGGCAGCTAGCAAACTAGAACAGATTTACATGTGGTAGTTAGATTCAGTTGTCAACTTGGCTAGGTGAAGGTGCCTAGTTCTGTTACTATGGACATGAGCCAATGGTACGTGAACCTCATCTGTTGCTCATTACATCTGCAATTGGCTAGGAGGCGTGCCTGCTATGATGAATGATGTTTAATTCAACTGGCTGGTGTGTAAATGAGAAAGCTCAACATAGCACAGCCCAAGCAACTCGGCATACCTCATCTCAGCACTTGCAGCTCAGCCCAGGCCTTTGGAGATGCAGAAAGAAATCACCCCAGGGAAAGTTGTTGGAACCCAGAGGCCTGGAGAGAAGGCCAGCAGAGATTGCCCTATGTCTTCCCATATAAGTAAGAACCTCAGTTGAAACTTAGCTGCCTTTCCTCTGAAGAACTATATGTTAACTAAATAAATCCCCTTTTATTGAAAGCCAATCCATCTCTGGTGTGTTGCATTCTGGCAGCTAGCAAACTAGAACAGACTGCCACCCAGTTGACTGGCAATGATATACAGGCACCCCAGTATGTGCACAGGGGTTATTCTGCTCTCTCCAGAACACAGCCAGCGACTGACAATGGATCACAGGCCAGCTCCACACTGTACAGGGGAAGGTGTGGGAGAGGGGCCAGTATGGATGCCTGAAGCTTTTCCTATAAAATTTTTTTCTGGGGGGTGCATGGTCCAGGAATCAAACTTAGTCTCCCACATGGAAGGCAAGCATTCTACCACTGAACCACCATGCACCCCTTCTATCATTTTTAAAACATTTCTAAATCAAGAAAACTTGATTTAGTTCCTACAACCCTTTAATTCTTTTCTAGAGTTTTGAGGAAAATGGCACTGCCAATTTACATTAGTTCTTAAAAGGTTTTGTGGTGGAACAGCACCCTACAGCATCCTATGCCACCATCATGGTTGACTGGATGTCTACAATAGACTTGTTGCAGTAACACTTTAAATCTCAGATATTCAGTGTACCCTCTTTTGTTTCAATTACAGAAACCAGGTAAAGATTAATCAAGCTATATGGTAAGCGAAGTAACCTTTAGAAGGTCAATTATCTAGATCATTTACCTTCAAAGAGCATGTTCTCTCTGCTTTTTTGTGTGGGGTTTTCTTCTTTTTCTGGTATAAAGTATTTGGTAAGAAATATTCTGTTGGCTAATGTTCTATATATCACCTTTACTGTATTTAAGTTTTTATATATTACCTACTATAAAATGAAATCATTTAGGGTTTTTGAAAAATTGGAGTCTTTAGGAATATAAAATGTTCTTACCTCCTTGGGGAAAAAGGGTCCAAGGATAGAATAACACATCATGGAACCCAAGTTAATGGAAGCTGCTGATATCAGTACAAAAAGTTGTTCTCTGGAAAGCCGCCTGGGAACATCTCTTGATGTTTCTGGAAAGCCGTCACCTTGAATGTAAATGTTTACAATTACAGGCATGTAATACGTACAACTGATCAAAGTACATAGGGGTCATTTCTGTACACAGACTATGCACACTGAGGATAATATTTGCTGAGCTAACAGCTATTTTAAAATAGCACATTTGATCAAACATAACACAAACCTGCAATTTTGAAAGCATTGTTTTCCTTTACATACTATTCACTATTAGAATTTTAATACAGGACATAACAAATCACTTGATCTCTTTTGACTTCAACCTAAGGCCAATTTCTTCTGATTTTAATAAGTCTCTTCAAGAAGAATTGAGGGAGCTGAGTGATCGACAAAGGAAGTTTGTTCTCTAATGTATAGTGTCCCTTAGTTTCTCAAGTTACTAGCTTCGTTTGCTGCATGAACTCAAAATTATCTCACCATGTAATGTTAGCTGCTTATTACACATTTCAGAACAGTATCTGAATTAAGTGAAATGTAAGTAGGAAAAACAAGCTAAATCATTCAACCGATTAATTAATACCTACTATGGTATGCTCTTGGAAGAATAAGCCCCACAAATCCATAAATTAATACATTTTTTACACCAACTACTGACCTTTTGCATCGCTTCATTTAACATTTATTCCCTGGACTAAAATTTCTCATAAGACACCTGCATTATCAAATATCTAGCAAATCCATTAGCCATTTTTAAATAAATGGTTTTGAGAAAAAAAACACTTAAGAAAAGGACATTTGATTTGCTCAGTTTTTCAGAGGTTGCCATTGCAACTCAGGAAAACAAAATCTGTGCAACATGCGGCACACTTGTAAATTCTGTAAATTTTTGGAGGGGATGAGGAAGGGAAAACGAGCGAACCTTTAAAAGAGCTGGCAACAAAAAAAGGAACTGAAACGGAACGTTTTGGGTTTTTCTAATGGCATTCTACTGGAACCCGCTCCTTTTAAGCGCTGGACTGAAAAGAAGAGCCACAGGAAGAACGTCATTAGAGCCGGTGCCAGCCCCCGAACTTGAGACCCTCCCAGACGGTAAAGGAGTGCTGACTCGACTCCCAAGGCGAGGTCCAGCCTTTTCGAATCGCGCGAAAGCAAACCGAGCTAAACTAACTTAGCCTTTGCGAGCGAGACAGGACCAAAGGCCCGGATCACCTCCAGCGGGGCGTGAGCCCTCGGGATCCCCACGAGCGTCCATGAACCGGGCGCGGACTCCGGACGCCGTTCCGCCCCCAGCTCGCGCCTCGGACTCGACTTCGGGCGGGAGGACGCGCGGCCAAGCGGGGTGCCGCGGCTCAGCCGGGCTCAGGCATCCGGGATCCCCCGCCGGCGGCCGGCAGCGCAGGGCCAACGCCGCCCAAGGGTAGTCAGGCGCGCCTGGGAAGACGGGGGCGGGGCGGGGCCGGAGGAGGGGTGTGGGCGTGCTGGGGGTGTGGCAGGGTCGGAGGCAGGGCTGGGGCGGGGCGAGGCGAGGGGCATGGCAGGGCCAGGGGCGGAGCCAGAAGCGTGTCGAGGGCGTGGCGGGGCCAGGGTAGGGGCGTAGTGGAGGAGTGGCAGGCTCGGAGGCAGCGTCGGGGGCGTGGTCGGACAGG
>PVIY010057024.1:0-13066 GCA_004026745.1 Myrmecophaga tridactyla
GTTTTCAGGTTCTTGCTTCCATGGCTTTCTTTTTCCCCTCTCTGTATTCATCCCTATATAAAGATCTTCAATTAGAGGATTAAGACTCACTCTGGGCCCTGCCTTAACTGAAGTAACCTAATCAAAAGGTCCTACTCACAATGTGTTTACACCCACAGGAATGGATTAGCTTTAAGAACATGATTTTCTGGGGTACATACAGTTTCAAACCACCACAATCCCCATTTTACAGATAAAGAAAAAATGAAGCTCTGAAGGATTGAGTCATGGTCATCACAAAGCCAGGAGTTATATAATAGAGTCAGGGCCAAGCCCAGGGCTGTCTGTTCTCTCTGGTTCTGAAATCCAGGTTTTTATCACTACACTTTAGTGTTTTCCTTAGCTGAACAACCAAGGAGCTTCCTATCCTATTTTCTACTTCTTCCTTTTGTATATCTTTCCTCAAACTAAATTAAACTCTACACACATTCCCGCAAAGCTAAGTCTTTACTCATGCTGCTTAGAAATCTGGATGCATTAAATCAAATGCTGCCTTCTCCAGGAAGCTCTCTTTTGATCTGCTGGACAAAATTAATCTTTGCCTCTACTAAACCTTACAGCATCTTATCCCTTTTAAGGAACTCTTTGGTGGGTGGGTTCTAGAAGGGGTAAAAGAGAGGAGGGGAGAAAAGAAACTAATGTTTATTGTGGGCTTGCTTTGTGTCGGACACAATGCCAGTGCTTTCACACGAGTTTTCTTATCTAGTATTGTAGGGTTTGTGATTGGCTCATTAGATCAGGGATAGGATCCGTACCTGATGGATCTGTGAATTTCCCTGAAGTCTGTCATTTGTTCAATACAAACAACTTTTGATATTCTATTACATGTCAGGGACTGTATTTGGTGCTAGGGACTTTGAGATGAGTAGGGCAGGTCTTAGCCCTCCACCTGTCCTTCTTGTAGGGAAGCCAGTTATACAACCTGATAAATCACAATTCAGCATTGCTTATGAGGTAGGGTGGAAGAGGTGAGCTGGATGGCTGGATGGTTGAATGAATGCATGCATGTGGTTCCACCCCACTTGATGCCTACCTTCTCTTCACAAAATTACATACAATTAATCACCAGTCTCACCTTGAACACTTTCCAAGTGGGGTGTCATCTTGGGACTGCCTTTTTCATGCACAACCTGAAAGGGGTTGCAACGCTCTCCCTCTCACATCATCTCTCTAGAACTGCATTGCCCAATACTGTAGTCAATAGCCCGTTTAAGTTTAAATTATTAAAATTAAATCAAATTTAAAATTCAGATCCTTGGTTGTTCTAACTACATTTCAAGTGCTCAGTAGCCACGTTTGGCTAGTAGCTACCACATTGGATGGTACAGAGATAGAGCATTTCCATCATGGTGGTAAATTCTGTTGGACAGTGCTGCTGTAGAGCCTCCAAATCCTGGTTTTCTGTCCTCCTTCCCCAGCTCCTCCCTCTATGCTATGCAGAATTCACTAGGGGGAGTGGGGGTGTCTGCATTTCAATATCCTCATCTCTGGAGGCATTTATCATGCAAAGCCTGTTCTTATCCCCCAGGAATGTCCGGAGGATGCAACTTTTACCAGAACAGTGAGAAATAAATTTGTGGGACTAGCACCATCATCCCTGAAGAGCTCTGTAGTTGCACTTCTCTGTAGGTCAGATATTACTGTAGGAACTGCTGTCACTGAGCTGGAATTCTTAAACACAATGGGGATGTCCAGATCCCATTTTGGCAGAAGCCAGGTGGCAGCACTTAATCGCCAAAGACAGGGTGGATGTGGCTATTATAATAGCAAACTCAAAGCAGGAGTCAAAATAATCTGACACGCAGAGATTTGTGGCATTGTAAATCATGGGGTACCTAGAAATACAATAGATGGGCAGTCTATTAAATTTTTGTTTGAGCTGTATAAACAAAAGAGTTCTAGATCAATTGAATGGAAGTCTAACTTGAATTACAAAAACACAGTCATGGCCCCTTAATCAGTTTCCAGACTTGAAACAGTTTACAGACCCTGAGCTCCTTGAATGAAGGGGAAGCCAGGCCACTTTGGGGGAGAAACCTGTTACACTGCCACAAATTTATACTGTTAATCTTCCTATAAGCCTTCCCCAAGGAAACCAATGGCTGTTTACGAGGGTAACTGTGCACTGGGGGAAAGGAAATGATCAGATATTTTGGGGATTATTAGACACTGGTTCAGAAGTGACATTAATTCCAGAGGACCCAAAACATCACTCTGGACCACCAGCCAGAGTGGGGGTTTATGGAGGCCAGGTGATCGATAGAGATTTAGCTCAGGTGCATCTCACAGTGGGTCCAGTGGGCCCCTGGACCTATTCTGTATTATCTCCCCAGTTCCAGAATGAATAATTGGAATAGACATACTGAGCAACTGGCAGAATCCCCACATTGGCTCTCAAACTTGTGCAGTGAGGGGTATTATGGTGGGAAAGGCCAAGCGGAAAACACTAGAACTGCCCCTACCTAGCAAAATACTAAATCAGAAGCAATACTTGATACCTGGAGGGATTGCAGAGATTACTGCCACTCTTAACGACTTAAAGGATGCAGGGGTGGTGATTCCCACCACATCCCCATTCAACTCTCCTATTTGGCCTGTGCGGAAAACAGATGGGACTTGGAGGATGACAGTGGATTATTGTAAACTCAACCAGGTGGTAACTCCAATTGCAGCTGCTATTCCAGATGTGGTATCATTGCTTGAGCAAATCAATACATCCCCTGGTACCTGGTATGCAGCTATTGATCCGGCAAACGCTTTTTCTCTATAGCTGTTAGTAAGGACCACCAGAAACAGCAATATAATTTCATAGTCCTTCCTCAATGATATACAAACTCTCCAGCCCTTTTTCATAATCTTATCCACAGGGACCTTGATCGTTTCTCCCTCCCACAAGACATCACATTGGTCCATTATATTGATGATATCACGTTGATTGAACATAGTGAGCAAGAAGTAGCAACTACTCTAGACTTATTCGTAAGGCATTTGCATGTAAAAGGAAGGGAGATAAATAAATAATAAATAAATAAATCCAACAAAAACACAGGGGCCTCCCACCTCAATGAAATTTCTAGGTGTCCAGTGGTGTTGGACATGTCAAGATATCCCTTCTATGGCGAAGGATAAATTACTGCATCTGGCCCCTTCTACAACCAAAAAAGAGGGACAACGCCTAGTTGGTGACAACATATTCCTCATTTGGGTGTGCTACTCCGGCCCATTTATCGAGTGACCAGAAAAGCTGCTAATTTTGAGTGGAGACCTGAAAAAGAGGAGGCTCTGGGACAAGTCCAGGCTGCTGTACAAGCTGCTCTGTCATTTGGGCCGTATGATCCAGCAGATCCAATGGTGCTGGAAGTGTCAGTGGCAAATAGAGATGCTGTCTGGAGCCTTTGGCAGGCCCCTATAGGAGAGTCACAACGCAGACCCTTAGGATTTTGGAGCAAAGCCTTACCATCTGCTGCAGATAACTACTCTCCTTTTGAGAAACAGCTTTTGGCCTGCTACTGGGCCTTAGTAGAGACTGAATGCTTAACCTTGGGCCACCAAGTTACCATGAGACCTGAGTTGCCTATCATGAGTTGGGTGCTGTCTGACCCACCAAGCCATAAAGTTGGGCGTGCACAGCAGCATTCTATCATAAAATGGAAATGGTATATATGCGATAGGGCCAGAGCAGGTCCTGAAGGTACAAGCAAGTTACATGAGGAAGTGGCCCAAATGCCCATGGTCTCCACTTCTGCCACATTACCTTCTCTCTCTAAGATCAGGGCTATGGCCTCTTGGGGAATTCCTTACAGTGAATTGACTGAGGAAGAGAAAACTTGTGCCTGCTTTACAGATGGTTCAGTACAATATGTAGGCACCACCCGAAAGTGGACAGCTGCAGCACTACAACCCCTTTCTGGGGTGTTCTTGAAGGACAGTGGTGAGGAGAAAAACTCCCAGTGGGCAGAACTCCAAGCAATGCACCTGGTTCGAAGGAGAACTGGCCAGAGGTGCGCTTGTAGACTGACTCATGGGCTGTTGCTGATGGTTTGGCTGGATGGTCAGGGACGTGGAAAGACCATAATTAGAAAATTAGTGACAAAGAGGTCTTGGGAAGAGGTATGTGGATAGACCTTTCTGAGTGGGCCAAAAATATGAAGATATTTGTGTCCCATGTGAATGCGCACCAGAGGGTGACTTCAGCCGAGGAAGGTTTTAATAATCAAGTGGATAAGATGACCCGTTCCGTGGACACCACTCAGCCTCCTTCCCCAGCAACTCCTGTCATTGCCCAATGGCCTCATGAACAAAGTGGTCATGGTGGTAGGGATGGAGGTTATTGATGAAGGCAAAGCTTACTTCTTGACACCCTCAGAAAGTTGGAAAAGCAGGACTGGATGGTGCCAACTCGCAAGGCATTGCCCCTCCCAGCCCTCATTCAAACCACCAAGCACAGACACGGATAACTGTAGCCTTTCTCCTGGGTGGGGACAGGGGTGCCAGTGGTGGTGTTTATGTCTGTGGCAGGATTCAGGATCCCCTGGGAAGCTGAGACAATAGGAAAGCTCTCCCTCCACTTGGGATTTCCCCAAGCCTTCCTAGTCCCATCACAACCAGCAGATTCACAAGTGGAGGGCTTGTTGGTTGCGTGACACAGTGAACATGGGTGCTGGGACCACTGAGGACATTCAGCTCTCGTGCACGCCCATAGAGTGCAGCTAAGTGAGGGGCTCCCTGGGGCCACAGGCCTTCTCCCCTTTCCACTCTAGGATACTGAGCTCAAGCCTTGTACAAAGGAGTGGCCTTCACGCTGGCGCCCCTAGCCTGCACCCCGATCTGCACTCCACCCCGGCGGCCTGGCCTCCCGCGGCTGTGGGAGGTCATAGGGCCTCCCGCGGCTGTGGGTACACCGGCCTGCTTTCCTGCTGCTGCAACAGACGGCGGGGGTGGAGGTGGAGTAGAGCGCGGTCCCCCTTCCTGCTGGTATGAGTAATTTCCCTCCCCCTCCCTCTTCCCACGGAGGCCCCTCCCTCCGCGCGCGGTCGGTGGCTCCCCAGCTCAGCGCAGTTTCACCTGGCAAGGAGACCAGGCCCGCCACTAGAGGGTAGCGAAAACCTGCCTTTTAATTCTGAGCAAACTCCCAGGGCGCTCACTGCTCCCCATCCACTCGGAAGCTAAAGTGAGACAGCAAACGTGGAAGAGAGAAATTAATGCGGGGCATATTTTCAAGTTCTACATGCATTTCCAGGCAGATGTGAATCAAAATAAATCCTTCAGGAAATCAATTAAGTAACCTCCCAAAGCAACATGTGTCTATTCATCGTGAGTCTTCAGATATGGAATCTATATTAATAAGTTCGTCTAATAACGTGTTTTCAAAGCGCCGGCAATCAAATAAGGTTTAGTACCTGACCGGGCAGAGGAAGTATATAAGGGAAAGGCCACAGCAGGTGGCTCTCTCCCCCTTGAGGTTTGGCAGTATCTGTTATTATATTTGTCACATGGCTTAGGAACTAAATTTAGAAATGAAATCAAAGTGAAAATTCAATACCTGCCTCAGTTCGGTTCTGACAATTAGCTATGTTCTGACTCCACCTATGGCAGGGACCGCAAGCTGTTTTGCAGGTGTGGGTCGGGGTCTACGCTGTAAAAACCAGATATCCCCCAGCAGCAGCCTTCAGCCTGTGAGAGGACACAGGCTTTCACCTCACCAGGGGAAAGGGAGGGGCCAACTGAAGAGAAAAGTTCTCCAACTGCCTGTTTGTCTTTCCGGTTTTACTGTGCATGCCTGTATGTCATTTTCAATCTCCTGTGTGTTTGCATGTCTTTAGTGAGTTCCATTCCTTATTAGACTGTTGCATTTTTTTCAACAGGCAAAACAAAACTCCTGTTGTGCAAATCGTAACAGCTAGGTTGCACCATATTATTTTCACAATAGCCCTACAAGGTGCTTATTACTCTCCTGATTTCTTAGATGAAGAAGCACGTGCTCAGGGAGCAGAATTCTTCTGGCCAAGGCCATACAGCTGTTCCTTGGTGATCAGGAGTTGAAATCCAACTGCTTTGGCTCTGTGAGCTTTTGAATTCCTAGAGGACCAGAAGCGTGCTGACTTGTTAGTCTCTGAAACCCCAGGGCACCTGGCCCAGCAGCTGGCACATAGAAAGCCCTCCGAGTCTGAGGAATAAGTACAGGGTGTGACAAATATGAAAAAAAGGAGAGAGAGCAAGCAATCGCCAGACCCTGGGATGCGAGGTGACACGCTGTGCTTCGGTGAGTACACTCAGGGCTCGTGGGTAAAATTCCTGGTCAGCTGGCCTATTATTACTGCCTTTTCAATTGCTCTTTAATTTTGCAGTTCTCACCTCAAGCCACCCCATCATTTGAGGTGATGGGGTGGATGGGAGCAGTGAGGAAGGGGATGATAATCTAGGAACTTGCTGGAACTTGCCTGGACATTTCCCAGCCAGTCCCAGCTCCACTGTATCTGGAGATGCAGGGGTTTCTCCTTCTCAGCTAGAGCTGACACTTATTTATACCTACCTTGTGTCTCTGTGTGCTTGGCAGAGTTATTTTACTTAGTGCTCTTAAAACACAGCAAGGCCATATCCCTTGTTTTAGTTAACAAAAGGACACCTTGGAGAAGCCAGTTGTCCAAGAAGTAAGAAAACTTTTCTTAGTAAAAACAAAACACAGTTCAGGAGTTAGGTTCAGGTGTCAGGTTGACCAGGTGATGATGCCCTGTGGCTCTATTGATGTGGACTTAAAATATCACTATGTGAAATCCATCTATGGCTGATTACATCTGCAGTCGGCTAAACGGAATGCCTTCCACAAAGAGTAAGGTTTAATTTAATTAGCTGGAGGCTTAAAAGAGAGAGGTTGTTGGATTCCGGGCGTCTGCACATGCCAAAAATAGAAAGGAGGAAAAAAGAGAGAGAGAGAGAGAGGTCAGAAGAGACCTCAGCAGCTCAGCATACCTCATCTCAGCACTCACAGCTCAACCCAGACATTGGGAGATACAGAAAGGAATCGCCCCGGGGAAACCCGTTGGAACCCAGAAGCCAGGAGAGAAGGCCAGTAGACATCACCCTGTGCCTTCCCATGTGACAAAGAATCTCAGATGAAAACTAGCTGCCTTTCCTCTGAAAACTATAAATTTTTAACTAAATAAATCCCCTTATTGAAAGCCAATCTATTTCTGGTGTGTTGCATTCTGGTAGCAAAATAAACACCCAGGCACTGGAAGGAGAATTGGACTCTAATTTGAAAGTTGTATATCTGTGAAAGAGAACTCTGAGTCAGTTTTGCAGACTAAGCATTTTATTTGGGACCCCAAAGTTTTGCTGCAAAGGAAGCCAGAACAGAAGTAGCTTCAGGGTTCTAAGGATGGCAAACAATTTTTATAGACATAAAAAGAAAGTTAGCTGACTCCCATTAATTGGATGAGAGCTTGTCTGTCTTATAAGTGCAGGTTTAGGGCAGGTGGGCTTTATTTTATACTACGGGAAAATAACAAGCTAGGGGTTTGACTGGCTATCTTGGTCAGCTGCTTTGGTGTGGATTTCAAATCTCAAAAGATAAAGAGGAAATTCAAGAGCATGTGGGGTTTTGGGCTCTAGAGGATCCCCAGAGCTTTCTCTATACAAGTTTATCACATACCATCACATTCTACCTCCTGCCCACATCCCACCCCTCAGCTCCCTCAAGGATGAACACCAAGCTACCCAGAGCCTCTGCTCAGGTGGGATCACTGGATTCACCCTGGACCTTGCATGACATATCTAAAATTTGTTCTGTTGAATTTTAGATTTTATTTAACTTAAACGTAATTTTTTTTTAGTACATGTACTGGTTTGAAACTGTTATGTACCCTAGGAAAGCCATGCTCTTTAGTCCAGTGTTGTGGGTGTAGACCTATTGTGGGTGGGAACTTTGAATAGGTTGTTTCCATGGAGACGTGACCCTGCCCATTCGATGTGGGTTTTAATCCTTCGCTGGAGTCCTTTAAAACAATGAAGCTAAGCTTACTTATAATTATGTGTAAAAGTCACCACCAGAGAACCTCTTTTGTTGCTCAAATATAGCCTCTTTCTCTCAACCAACTCTGCAAGTAAACTCAATACCCTGCCCTCTACGTGGGGCGTGACTCCCAAAGATGAGCCTGGCCTTGGCATGATGGTATTGAGAATGCCTTCTTGACCAAAAGGGGGGGAAAGAAGTAAAGTAAAATAAAGTTTCAGTGGCTAAGAGGGTTCAGGTAGAGTCTAGAGGTTATTCTGGAGGTTGCTGTCATGCAAGCTTCAGCCAGATATTGCAAAGTTGCCACACATCCCAAGCCCCAACCAAGAGTATTCATGAAAACCTGGAGGAATACCCTGGGCTCTATCTAAGACTCCATAAAGGTTTTCCTTAATATGTTTATTTGTTTTTTAATTCTTATTACAAGAGAAATACATATTTATTGTTTTAAAAACACATAGACAATGACCTATTAATAGTGAATATGAGTATAAATAAATGCCATAAGTTGTAGAAAATATATAAAAATCAGTATATTCAGAACCATGGCCAGAAATGACCAATTGCCCACAGTTGGACCCAGTAAAACAAACAAAAAAGGAAAAATCATCTGTAAGCCCACTTCTTTTTATTTTTCACAATCACACAGTCACATTGTAAAAGTTATATTGTTATACAATTGTTTAGTTATATCATTATACAATCGTCTTCAAGAATGAGGCTACTGGAACACGGTACAACAGTTTCAGGTACTTCCCTCTAGCCACTCCAATATACCAGTAAACTAAAAAGGGATATCTATATAATGCATAAGAATAACCTCCAGGATAACCTCTCAACTTTGTTTGAGATCTCTCAGCCACTGCAATTTATTTTAGTTTCATTTCTCTCTCCCCCCTTTTGTCAAGAAGGCTTTCTCAATCCCTTAATGCCAGGTCCTGGCTCATTGTGGGATTTCTGTCCCATGTTGCCGGGGAGATTTATACCCTGGGAGTCATGTCCCACATAGGGAGAAGGGCAGTGAGTTCACCTGCAAGTTGGCTTGGAGAGAGAGGCCATATCTGAGCAACAAAAGAGGTTCTATGGGGGCAACTCTTAGGCATAATTTTAAGTAGCCATAAGCTACTGACATTCTAGATTGTGATGTCTTTGTCCAGAGAATAGTTATAGTTTTCTTCCTAATAATAGTATGTATATATTTTTAAAGAGTCCATGCTGTACAAACAAGTAAATTGATTTTTAATTTCTTTTTTGTATGCTGTATAGTAGGGTCACATTTCATTCTTTTTCTATGTGAGTATCCTGTTATTGCAGCACCATTTGTTGAATTTTGTTTGTTTGTTTGGAAAGTGCGTGGGCCAGGAATGGAACCTGGGTCTCCCACATTCCAGCTGAGAATTTTACCACTGAACTAATCTCACACTGTCCATAAATTGATTTTTTTCATTTAATATATAACCATCTTTTTAAGTCATCAAATACTTTTTACATCATCATTTTTCATGAGTACATATGGACATTTTAGTTATCTCTGGCTAGGGGCCACCAAGGATATTAATTAGGCAAATCTTTAGTCTCAGTCATGATTTATTCTTGGTATAAATTTCTAGGAAGTGAAGAACTTTTTAGGCATTAGATGTTGTATTAGTTAGGGTTCTCTAGAGAAACAGAATCAACAGGGAACACTCGCAAATGTAAAATGTATAAAAGTGTCTCATGTGACCGCGGGAACGTAGAGTCCAAAATCTGCAGGGCAGGTTGTGAAGCTGACGATTCCGATGGAGGGTCTGGACGAACTCCACAGGAGAGGCTCGCCAGCCAAGCAGAGAGCCTGTCTCTTCTGAATCCTCCTTAAAAGGCTTCCAGTAATTAGATTGAGCATCACTCATTGCAGAAGACACTCCCCTTGGCCAATTACAAATGGAATCAGCTGTAGATGCAGCTGACGTGATCATGATTTAATTCTATGAAATGTCCTCATGGCAACAGACAGGCCAGCACTTGCCCAACCAGACAAGCAGGTACCACCACTTGGCCAAGTTGACACATGAACCTGACCATGACAGATGCATATAGCCAAATTGCTCCAGGAAAGCATTACGCCACCTTACACTCTGCTGAGCAATACACGGATGTCCTTTCTTCTATGATGTTGCCAACATGGGAAATGTTTTCTATCTTTATTACTGAATGCCAAAATGGTTTTAAAATTTACATTTCTTTGATTATCACAATTGAATATTTCCCCATGTTTATTGTTTTAAAAACATATATACAGTGACCTATTAATAGTGAATATAAGTATAAATAAATTCCATAAGCTGTAGATAATATATAAAAATCATCATATTCAGAATCATGGCCAGAAATGGCCAGTTGTCCACAGTTGGACCCAGGAAACTGAGAAGAAAGATCTTTCCTGTGAAACAACAAGATGCTAGTATCTTGTGGAGTTTGCCTGGTAAGTTTGGAGGCTTATAGTTACAGGTGCGTGGTGTGGCATGGCATCCAAAACGGAGTATGTCTCAACACACAGAATTTAGCAACTGTTTTTCTGTTCCTTTTGACTTTGGGGTTTTGCCCAACTCTATTAAAAGAAGAAAAGAAAAGAAATGCAACCAGCAATGGAAAATTATTATATAACAATGGAAAATTATTATTAATATAGTTCTGTGCATCTGACAATCAATTACAAATTAAGTTAATTTAAGAACAGCATTTAGAGAAGAAGGAGCGATTACATTTAAATATTCTCTAAAAGTGTCAAATATACTGAGATGGTAGTTAACACAATGATGGAAAGATTTTAGAGGAAGCAATGTGTAACTCAATGAATAGTAAATGAGTGATGTCTCTGCAAAAACATTTTATAAAAGAGACTGGAGAATTTGTATTATTTCTTCCATAAGTGTTCCTTAATTGTTTCATCAGTGAAACCACCTGGGCCTGGTGCTTTCTTTTTTTGAAAATTATTAACTACTGATTCAATATCTTCAACAGATATAGGTCTGATCAGGTTATTTTTATATCTTTGTGTGAATATTGGTAGTTTGTTTCTTTTGAGGAATTGATCCATTTTTTCTTTAACATTTTTTTTTTTAATTTGCATATGGGCAGGAGGGACCAGGGATCGAACTCCAGACCTCCAGCACGGCAGGTCGGCGCTCTGCCTGCTGAGCCAAGGCAGCCGCCCGAATTGATCCATTTTATCCAAGTTATCGAACCTGTGGGCATGGAGTTGCTAATAGTATTCCTATATTATGTTTTTGTAAAATTTATTATTTATTGATATATATTATATATTCACATACCATGTAATCATCCAGTGTGTACAATCATTGGTTCACAATATCATCATATAGGTGTGCGTTTTCACCACAATTGATTTTTTTCTTTTTTTTAAAAAATAACATATATACAAAAAAGCGATAAATTTCAAAGCACATTGCAACAATTATTTGTAGAACAGATTTCAGATTGGTATGGGTTACAGTTCTACCATTTTAGGTTTTTACTTCTAACTGCTCTAAGATACTGGAGACTAAAAGAAATATCAATATAATGCTCCAACAATCATACTCATTTGTTAAACCTTACCTTCTCTGTATGATCTTTCTCCCAGTCTTTAGGGTATTTGGGCTATGCCCATTCTAACTTTTTTCATGATGGAAGGGTCTGTTGATAATATGGGATAGGTGATGAAATTAATTGATGCCCTGGAGAGGGTGGCCCCTCTGCATTTCAGGACCTGTCTAGGGACCCATCTGGAGGTTATAGGTTTCTGGAAAGTTATTCTAGATATCCTATATAGAATCTTATATAATGTCCTCGGTGTCCCTTAGGATTGATAGGAATAGTTTTGGTTGGGGTTTAGCAAGCTAAGATAGGTAGCAATGTCTAACTGAAATTTATATAAGAGTGATCCTCCAGAGTAACCTCTTGACTCTGTCTGAACTCTCTCAGACACTGATACCTTATTTGTTTCACTTCTTTCCCCCCTTTTGGTCAGGATGGCATTGTTGATCTCATGGTGCCAGGGCCAGACTCATCTCTGGAAATCATTTCCCATGCTTCCAGGGAGTATTTCACCGCTGCCATGGTCTATGTAGAGGGGAGGGCAATGATTTCACTTGCAGAGTTGGGCTTAGAGGGGGAGAGGCCACATCTGAGCAACAAAAGAGAGCTTCCAGAAGTAACTTTTAGGCATATCTATCGGTAGTCTAAGCTTCTCCACTACATACATAAGCTTCACAAGAGTAAGCCTCAAGATCAAGGACTTGGCCTATTGATTTTGGTGTTCCTAATGTTTGACACAGTATCAGGGGTTTCCCCAATGGTAAAGTTTAATAGTTCCATATTTTTTCTTCCATCTTCAAGGGACTTTGCCAAGACTTTTTGATTATCTGCTTAATATATTCTAGGATGTATCCAGGCATTACATTAAGCTATACAAGATTAAAGGCCCTCATTTTTATTCTGGTCTCCCTGTATTTGGATCTTTAAATGATCTGTCCAGACAGATTGAGTTAGATTATGTGCTAGAGAAATTGTAGGTTCTGGACAAAATAAGCCTTTTTTTCCTTTGGTCTCAAAAAGGGGATGAGGTTTTAAAATACAGACAATGTCTTCCTTACCCCTGTATTTTGAATTACCTTAGTCCTGACCTGATCAGCTTCATTCTTATCTCTAAATTCCAAATTATACATATATATAAAACAGCCTCTCAAAATCCAGAAATAACCATTACAACTCCAGACTAAATGTGACGCTATAAGAGCTTACAATCTAGGCCCCTGTTTTCTCATAAGTATTTTCTGCATGAGACCGTACAATATTTACTATTTTGTTTTTGGCTTATTTTGCCTCATTAAATGTCCCACAGGTTCATTCACAACATTGCATGCCTTACAACTTCATTCCTTTTTATGTTTTTTTTAAAAACTTTTTTTATTAATTAAAAAAAATTAACAAACAAAACATTAAGATATCATTCCATTCTACACATACAATCAGTAA
>PVIY010057025.1:0-13057 GCA_004026745.1 Myrmecophaga tridactyla
CACCACCCCCTCTATCAACCGCTGCTCCTTCCCTCTGGCCCCACACTTGGAGCAGCTGGTAGGAAAACCAGTCTCTACCCAGCCTGCTTTGCCGGCGCTGCTCCCCTCATGTCTTCAGGCCTGGCCCAGCCCCTGCAGACCCTGCCTGACAGCCGAGCTGCGGTCCCCGGGCAAGGACAGCGGGTCTGGTGTCTGAGTGTTTTTCTCTCGCCGACCAGCCCTCTTGAGAGTCTGGAGAATCAAACCCTCTGCTTCAATGCCGCTCAGGAAACAAATGCCTCCTGGGAGCGACACCCTTTAAATGATGTGCCATACTTGTTTAAAAAATAAGCAAGTATCACATGGGCGAGTTCTTATTTCAGTATAGACACAAATCCTTTTAAAATGTGAAAATAACATATTGAGAGAAAATGATTATGTAGACTCTTGAATTTGGTGATAAATGGATATCATAGGATTAAAAAAGGGAGGGGCTTTGAAAAGAATTCTGAGGATTATTTGAAAATTTAAGGTAATGAAGGAATACCTATATTTCTTTTTATATTGAAGAGCTAATGGCTAAAAAACCATCTTCTTAATTATAGGCCATTAACCGAGTCACTGTATTTTGACTTTATTTTATTTTAAGAAATAAATGCTTGGCTAGACTTGACCCAACTCCTTCGTTTACCAGGCATGAGATGCTAAACAAGCCATTAAATTTCTTTGAACCTCAATTTCTTCATCTGTAAAATAGAGCTAATATTTGTCCTGTTATGAAGAGTAAATGATATAATTAATATATGCATAATGAGAGGAAAATTTTAACAACTGGTGTTAGGCAAATCACAGATACCTGTGAAAAACAGGTGTTCTGGTTAGAAAGTGCTGTGCACCCCAGAAAAGCCGTGTCCTTTAGTCCTGATTCAATATTATAGGGTGGAAACCTTAGATGAGATTGTTTCCATGGAGATGGACCACTCAGTTGCGGGTGTGACCTTTTGATTAGATGGAGATGTGACGCCCAACCCAGCTGGGTCTTGATTAGTTTACTGGAGTCCTTTAAAGGGGGAAACATTCTGAAGAAACTCACATGCAGATGCCTTGAGAACAGCAGTTTCAGAGTCAACCTGGGACCCAGACATTTGGAGTTGTAGAAAGAAAACACCCCCAGGGAAGCTGTTTGAAACCAGAAGCCAAAGGACCAGCAGACGCCAGCCACGAGCCTCCCCAGCTGACAGAGGTGCTCCAGGCCCCTTGGCCTTTCTCAGTCACAGTGTCTTCCCCTGGATGCCTTGGTTTGGACATTTTTGGGGGACTTAGAGCTGTAAACTTGTAATGTAATAGATTTCCTTTTCAAAGCTGTTCTGGTTCTGGTATATTGCATTCTGGCAGCTTTAACAAACCAATGCAGCGGCCGCTGGACAGACCTCACCGGCCCCCTCCCCTGGGACGGTCGGGAGCACTTGCTAAGCGGCCAGCTGACTCCCGCCCCCTTTCCTCTTGTCGGCCTTTCCACACTCTGTGGAGGTGGGGGAATGTTAAGTTTAATAAAAAGGCCTGGCCAGACCCTACACCGGAGACTGGGAAGGAACAGCCCAGATGCTTCTCAGGAGCTCGCGGTGGCAGGTCCCTCCTCACAAGGTGGGCAGAAACCGCACTCAGAGGGCACAGATTCGTCTCTCTTCTCCTGTGTGAAGTGGGGTGCAGAGCTGCTGCCTGCCCTCCCTGACCTGAGGGCTCTCAGTCACCCCAGGAGACTGGCTGGGCCGGGACCCTCCCCTGGTGCCTTTGGACTCTGCTGTGCAAGTGACAGGAGGTGGCTGTCCTTTCCGGACTCCTCCTTTGGGCAGTAGCAGAGGGATACGTGCTGAAAGTCCCCGCTGCGCCCTGAGCCTGCGTCCCCATGGCACCTGGTGGTACCTGCCCCTCCACAGCTGGTACCACAAGTCATGGGAATGGTCCTTAAACTTCAAGTGTCTCAGTGTCCTTATCTGCCAAACAATGACAATGGGGCTGCAGAGAGCCCAGGTGTGTGCATCAGCTGGAAGAGGCATCTGACCACAGAGGAGCAGATGCTAGCTGCTGTTTCCATTGTTGTGAATAATTCCCAATTCAGGGACAATTGCCTATATTTTGTACATACAGTGAGTGTTTGTTTTTTTCTTCAAAATTATTATCCCTCCCCGAACTAAAGTCACCTTAAATTAAAATCTCAGGTTATAAGGCATTCTTTCAATGATTTCATGTTGAACAATGAAGAGCTGTTTTGGGAAGGTTCACCCGAAACAGCCTCAATCAATGTAAATTTCAGTGGTGTATAAAGGTCACCCCAGAGAACTGGTTACAAAAAAGGAGGCAAAGAAATTCAACTCAGCTCTAGTCATTATTCCCAAGTACAACCTCTCATTGCAAGTGTTGAATGACATTGTAAATAAGACCTAAAGGTCACGTTTATAAGTCACATATTAAGTAGTTATGCTATGGAGAACACAAACAGCAAGAGAGACCTTCCAGCTGTGGGTGAAATTTCAGTAAAAGCAGCCCGACTGGATTTTTAAAATGCCATGTTTCAAAGGAGTTAAAAAGAAGTGAACTTTTCCTCTGGAAAACTGTCAGATGACTCAACAGGAGCTCTGTTGTTGACAAGGGGAGCCCTGTCAAATGTGAACTGCAAGACCCAGGCGGGGGAGGCTGTGTTTTAGAAAACAATATAACATAGGTGCCATACCAGGTGGGATTTCAGACATGATTGCATGATTAAACTGATAAGCTCAATATTGAAGATATTTGACTATTTCATCTACAGCCCAATTCATTTCTGTAGTCAATGTGGCGATAAACTTGAAAGAGGGTCTTCTCTCTAGGAAAGTAGGCATAGCCCTACACGCTTAGGTCCCTTCTGTTTGGGCCGACATGGTTTCCTAAGAGGGGACGAGTGGCTCTGTAGACCAGGAGAGGAATCTGCTGTGCCCCGAGAGAAGGGCAGGAAGGCTGACTTTCTAGGAGGGGCAGGGGTGTCCGCAGGGAGAAGGGCCAGTGCACAGCCCAGCCACGGGCAGATGAGGGGCAGCAGAAGCACAGAGATGAACAATGCTCGCCTGAGGTTATCCCAGGGCCCCAGCTCTCCCAAAGCTCCAGAAACTTCCACACTCTTTCAGATGTTCTGTGTGAGCAGAGTTTATGTGGAACTAAAGAAGGGTCGACCTTTGGCATCTGACCTGACACTGGAACTGAGACCAAATACCCTTAAGCAGGTAAATTGCCCCCCAGGCCTTGCTCCCTACCTTGTGGGGAAGCCTGAGGAAGGTCCCAAGCCTCCACCCAGCTTCCGAGCAGAGGCTCAGTCGCACCTGCCCAGATACCACTGCAAGGGGCGCAGGTGACACCTGGCCACCAGTGGGGATCTGGAAGCCTGGAGGCACTTCTTAAAGTTAAGATGCTTTTGTTCTCACTATTATTACTTTCTTAGCCAATAACTTGCAGCAAAAATTTAACTATGCCAGCTATATATACAATGGAAATATTTTAATATTTTTAGGTCATAAATTGAAAGGTTTATTAAAAAATACCATATAGACTGAAAAGATAACATAAAATAATGAGAAAACTAAGATCAAATACATCAACATATTTGGATGGTTTTAATTCGTTTTAAGCATGATTTGATATTGGATTTAAGACTGGATAACAAGCTCTCAGGCGGTTGCCCTGCGGCGGCGTGGGGGCCGTGCAGTGTGTCGGGATGGCCCCCGGGGCTGCTGGAGCGTGCTGTGAGGACCACGGGGCTGTGTGCTCCCGTCTGAGCTGCTGGCTGCTGGAGCGGCTGCACAACCCCCGGCTCTGCGGAAACTCGATGACTCCTTGGCAGCAGCGGGCAGCAGGGGTCCCTGTGCCCAGGTCTCCGGAAGGTCCAGGCACACCCCCACAGCCCTCTCTGCCCAGGCCCACAGCACAGGGCAAGTCTATTCTATAGCTTTTGCGGACTCCGTTTTGTCCCCAGGATTGTGGCGTCCCCAGGAACCCCAGGTCCACCTGCTACGGACCCACTTCCCGTGCCCGGGGCAGCCACGGCTCCTAACCCAGGTTCTCCCACCGGCGGAGCGCAAACCGCCGGCGGCCGGGCGCGGAGCTGCGGGCGGGAGGCGGCCCTGAGCGCTCTCGGAGGCACAGTGTGGGGTCCGCTGGCTCCGGGCAGGGGCTCGGGGGCCCACTCACCGTGGGGCAGTGTGGTCGTGGGGCAGTGTGGCTGTGGCCATGGGGCAGTGTGGCCATGGGGGAGCGTGGCCGTGGGGCAGTGCGGCCATTGGGGGGCTGCCTTGTGGCTGGCTCGTCTGACCTGCAAGTACTGCCCAGGAAAGAAGACGCGTGGAGAGAGTGAGGTCAGGGGATTTGCACTTCCCTGGCCCCTCGCGGGCACCGCGCCACTCCTGGGGGCAGCGGGCCTGCCCTCCCCAGCGGGGCCTGCCCAGGACGGGGCGAGCGGGGCCCACCGTGGCTGAGCCCCCAGCGCACAGGCCCAGGCCGGGGCCCTTCCTGCACTTCGCCCGGGGGCTGCGTGTTTGGCCGGGAAAGGGCGCATCGCGCTGTGGCGGGATCCGCCTGGCGTGGGATGGGGCCCTGCCTGCTACTCGGCGTCCTCTTATGGCCGGTCCGCTTCGAGCCCGTGTGTGGTGGCCCCTGTCCCCACCGCCAGGCGGCTCCGTCGTCCGCGTGCCTGGCCCCTCGCGTGAAGGTGGCCGCCCACAGCCCCCTGGCCCCGGCGACCTCCCATGGGAGCCAAACTGTTCCTCAGGGAAGCCCCCAGTCCTGTCTGGGTTTCCCAGGGGTGCCAGATGGAGCACAGGGTGCCGGGTGAAACCCGGAATGGGAACCCCACGTGGCTCCCCATGGCGTAGACGCGCCCCACGCGGTATTTGGGCCGCGCTGATACTGAAACCCATTTGCCGTCTGAGAGTCACGCTGAACCACCGTTCTGCGTTTGTGGCCCCGGCGACACGGATGGGGGCCCGGCCCAGAGCCAGCCCCTTCAGCCCGTGGAGGGGCCGCCCGCGCCTCCCCCGCGAGCTGCTGGGCTCGGTCCCCAGGGCAGGGCCGGGCCGGAGGCTGAGGGCGCGTGCCGGCTGGGGGTGCAAACCACAGCGGGGGTGGGCAGAGCCTCAGGAGGGGGGAGCCCCTCAGCTGCAACTGGAGCTGAACCCTGGGGGGCACCTGGAGCCGCGTACCCTCCCACCCGAGGGGAGGCAGGAGTGCCGCGGTCCTGGGGGAGAACCGCTGTGGGCGGTGCTGACGCGCCACGTCCCGGCGGAGGGCGGCGCACGCTGCAGACCAGAGCCCGCGGGTGGCGGTGCGGCCCCGTCGGGCGGCCCAGACACCGGTCCCCAGCTTCTCCAGTGCTCAGTTTAGGTGGGGACCCTTCCCCAACGCCGCCCTGACCCACGAACACGCCCAGAAATTCAAAGGCGCCCCAAGTTTTCGTGCTGACTTCTATCACACCCCTTCGCGTTTCCATTACAGAGTTAAAGGCATTTCAGCCAATTTAGTTACAAGCGTGCATCAAAGTTTTACTCCAACCTCGGGAAGGGCCCCTAGTAGGCTGATTTCAAGACTCGCTCTTGGCAAGAACATTTTATGGTGAAAAAGAGGCTGATTGTCAAGCAGATGCAAAAAGCGAGGAATGTCTGTTAAAAGACCACCAGGTCACTTGGTTTCTCCCAGCAAATCTTACTCTATTAAAATGTTCTCAAGGAATTGTTTAAACATTTTATCAGAATTGAAACTTTCTCTCAAATGGATGCCTGAGTTACACCACTCAAACTATGTTCTTTTTCAGATCAGACTTGGGAAAACCTCTTTTAAGGCACACGTGCCTCTTTCTATTCTGCCTGCCTCTGGGCCTGGAGGTTGAGCGGGTTTCCAGTCCCAGTTATCCCCTGGAACATGTGCCGTGGCAGAGGTCAGTCCACCGGGGGCACGGCAGGGCTGAATTCGCTCATGCTGCACAGAGAAGCCCTCACTCTTCCCGGCACTCCTGTCCCGGGAGGCAGAAGTCTAGCTGTGGTCAGACGGTAAACCACGAGCCCTGCAAGTGTGTACACGATAACTTCCGAGGTATGAGTGTTTTGCCCCTGGCCCCTGGCCTGCCCCAGTGCTGCCCTTCCCGGGCCGGTCACTTCGCAGGGTGAAGAAGACAGAAGGGCCTCTCAGCAAAGCCCCCTGAGGGGACTCCTAACATCCTGACCACGTGCTGTGACCATCTGGCAGATTCCTGCTAACTCTCTGCTCCAGGGACTCTGGTCCCCTCTGAGAGCCCAGCTGAAGGACAGCGCTGGAAGAGGGCTGCACTGCAGAGGGGAGTGAGCCCCCTGGGCCATGAGCCTGATTACAAGTCGTGGCCGGACAGGCCCGTCCACAGAGACAGAGTTGCCGGTGGGGTGTGCGGAGGGGCTGCTCGCAGACTCAGGGCTTCTTTTGGGGCTGGTGAAAATGCTCTAAGATTGACAGTGACAATGGCTGTGCAACTCTGTGAATATGCCAAAGCCACTGAAACAAGCACTTTAAACCACGTATTTAAAGGTAGGTGGCTTATATCTCAATAAATTTGGAAATAAATGAAGACGAGGCAACCAAGGGTGGAATTGAACCAGGGAGGGTAGAGAGGGGAAGGGACGGGGCAGGGAGAATTAAAAGGCGAGGACTCTCCTGTCCACCCTCCAGCCTCGGACCTCCAAGCTGCCATTGACAAAGGTGGCCTGACAGTTTAGAGGTTGGGTCCGTGCTCTTAGGGACCCGGGGGCGATGGGATTGTGTTCAGCAGTGTGAACACGTCTTCATCTGGATTGTGTTCCGGTGGTGTGGACCCATTGGAAACAGCACCTCTTGAAGACATTCCTGCAGCTGAGGTGTGGCCCAGCACATCAGGCCGGGCTCTCGGCCAGGACTGGAGTCAGCCACGGGGAGCAGCTGGCAACAGAAGTGAGCAGAACCCAGGAGAGAGAGGACAAGATGGTGCCAGGGGCATCGCCATTGACAAAAAAACAGGAACCTCGAAGACTGCTGGCCATCCAGGAGATCCTGACCCCAGGAAGAAGCAAGGCTCCCAGGCTCTGACCCCATGAGCCCACATGTTCCTTAAGTCAACCTGTCATACGGGGTTTGGTTTCACAGCTGGGAAGCTAAACCAGGAACCACAGGCACATAAGTCAAGAAGCCAACCCTGAAACCCAGTCCTTGGCAAACTGTGTAAGGATTGGAACCATCAGCTTGAACCTAAGGAAGAGACAGTTTTGCACAAGCCTCTGGATCCCTCTGTCTGGCTAATGGTGCAGGGGTGCGGCCGAGCCTCCCCCCACAGTGAGGGGTACAGGGCAGGAGGTACCTGGCCTAGAGTCCCTGTTGATGGTTTCAATTTTAAAATAGGATCAAATGTAAACCTCACAGAACCATGTACCCACACTGCACTCTTTTTGTCCTTATAAAATTGATTTTATTTCATTGTGCTTTAACATTATATCATCTGCCCATAAGAAAGAATACATTTAAAGAAACAGCCTCTGACATGTAACATCATGTTTATTGTAGAGTGCGTCCCCAAACCATGTTCATGGACTCGACTGTGTCTGAACTCCCCGAAGCTCCTGTCAAATGCACAGATGCAAAGCTGCTGAATCAGAACCAGGGGTTCTGAATTTTGAATGTTAGAAGAGCACATTCCAGATGAGAACGATGACATGCGTCACAATTTCCTCCTTGGAGCGCATTTCTCCCCCCCTCCATGCCGACGTGATTGTTCTGAGCATTTCACACTGTCTCCTCCCCCGGCTCCACACCACCACCCACAGGACTCAGAGACAGTGGATTTGGTAATTGATCATCTTTCCCTCTGGCGTTTGCCACCTGTTTGATTTGATGTGCTAGAACTTTATGTACTTCATGGATTTATTTTATCTTGTCTGTTACACATATTCATAAGTCACCTCAAAGGCTTTTTCTACAAGCGGGGTACGTAAGATCTTTAACGCTCTGAGATGTCAGGGTGTGAAGCAAGAAGACTCCGGCCTCTGCCTGTCCTTCCTTGACTGTGTGATGGTCACAGCCCCGGGGACATGGGCAGCGGCCTTGTCTGAGGGGCACCCAGGAGGAGTTGTGGAGGTGCAGCCACACTCTTTCCAAAACACCCCTAAATCTATAGAAGAAGCTGATGTCCAGAAAGACGCACTAATCGACCTGACAAGACACTTGTGATGAGCAGGCAGGTCCCCGAGTCCCCACCGACCTTTTTCTACTGTCCCCAGGTCATCTGCCCACTGGCTGCTTGTCACTCGTGGAGGCTCATGCCTCTACCTCCGAGTGGGGCAGTATAGTGTGTCCTAAAAACTACCCCGACAACCCGAGACCTGAGACGAGGAAGACTCCATGGGTGGGGGCCCTGCAGGGCGCTGGGGAGGCAGGGCCACAGCCCCCAGGGTGATGGGGCCCACGGGCCGCTCCTTAGAGCCCGGGTCCACCTGGGCCCCTCCGGGCTGCCCTAAAATGCAGTCCCCTGTCCTCCCGGTGGGCCCCTCTAGGCAAGAGAGCGTCCTCATGCCTCCGTGGAGAAGCTCGGTGTCAGGTGAGCATTTTCAAAGACAAATGTGTGTAGAGAGAGAGAAAGAAAAAGTGAAAGAGAGTGATGATAGTAAACTATAAGAGCAGCTCATCATCTCACATGCCGACCAGTCATGGGGTTGTCCTGAAACTGGTTAGGATTCAATGGTGAATGGTTTTGAATCTATTACTCAAACAATGAGTAGTCGAATTACAAAATACAGCAGCAGGCACAATTCCTCTTAAATCAGTTTACTACCATCACTCTCACTTTTTCTCTCTCTCTCTCTCCACACACACACACACACACACACACACACACACACACACACACACACGTGTCTCCGGCAACTCACCCTCAAAGCGGCAGCATTTGGAGATCAAAGTTTCTACATTCCCAGGTTTGATGGTCTCCTGAATAATTACATCCAGTCCCAAATCACTGAAATTTTCATAAAAGTCATTTGCTCTTCTCTGGCCACATTCTTCCTCGCTCACCCAGGGAGAGAGCTGGGATCACTGTCTAGCTATTTTAAGAAACAAACCCATCAGTCAGAGTGCAGATAAGATGCATTCACGGCAATTGTCCACATAGTTTGTTTCGGTGTTTTGATTTCGGCACGTCTGCACCTAAAGGGGGGTCAGCCCTGTGATTCCTGCAGCATAACTCAGGCTGCTCATGGCTTGAGCTGTGGTTTCAGTTTAAATGCTTGAGCTATAAAGGAAACATTGAAAATGTGTCCCAGAAAGCGTTTTCTCACTCCTTAGCCCCTCAGTTTCCCCATCTGTTAGTTTCTCTTCTTTCCAGTTTGGAGTGAGATTAAGCGAGACAGATGTGACTCACTTAGCACAGTGCCTGGCACACAATAGGAAGCTATTGCTATTATCATTAATAACAATAATAACACTGCGATAATAAGGAAAATTAGCTGGTTTTGTAGCACAATTGGAAAAACTAAAATAAAAGAAACTACTTTTCATGCTATCCCTGAGCGGCACCTCATCTCCCTTGGCATTCCCTAGGAGCTCTCAATTTCAGAGGGCTACACTCTGCGGCTTTTGTAAAGTTACGCGCTGATAATAAAACACACTGACACTATTTTCTCCCCGTGCGACGGGGTCTCGCATCTGCTGAGATGACTTGAGGTCGTCTTCGTGGAAATCCGTGGTGGACGCAAACGTAGGGGCCAGTGAACGAGCTGGTCGCCTGCCCGCTCCGGGGCAGATTTCAGGGTTCTCAAGGTTTGTGCTGGGGCACAGGCTGACAAGTGCCACGGGCTTCTCCTCTTTCTGGTCAGCTTTTGAGCCCACATCTGGTAGGAGATGTGTTACCAGAAAGGTCCTTCCTCAGTGGGTGTCGGCACAGGTGGGGAGACCAGGGTGGACCATGGCAGCTGCCCAGCTCCACAGACTGGGGAGGGGCTCGGCCAAAGCAAAATAGCACCCCTCTTTTCCTGCTGCCTGTGAGTCACAGTGTCCGGAAGGATGAAGACAATTGCACATTTCTCTATACTTTCTTGACCGTAAAAAAAAAAAGCTGTAACAACAACAAAGGATCAGAAGAAATTCCGTGGATGTGTCATTTTTCTCCTGGTTCCTCTGGTGCTCCAGGACAAAATATGGATAATATGCATAGAATATTCCATCGTTCCTTTATTTGGGGATTTTTCCAGAAATCGGTGTCTGTAAAACCGAAAGCATTCAACATTTATAATATTTAACATTATTTATGAAATTTTTAATACTTAATGAGTAGGAAGGGAGGGTAAGCCAAGGCAGGGAAGGGAGGGGGTTTTCCAGGGGGTGAAAATGTAAGTGTCTCAGTGTTTTGGTTCCTGAGTCTGGGCTGCCTGCACGTTCACAGATGCGAATTTTAGGGTTCTGTATGAGCACCATTAGGTCAGGAGTGTCTCTGATGGTCTGTCCCACAGGCAGGTGGGGACTCACGCCCTCCTCATGTGTCCCCAGCACTCTCGGCTCATGGCATCATTATAGCAACCGGGTGCCAGGAGCAGCTTCGCAACCATCGGGAATCACTATGACAACAGGAACCACTCAGAAGTAAAAGAAAAAGCACCTTAAATCGTCAGCCGGAACCAAAGAGGTCTGTGAGGGGAAAAAGGCGGAGGCCAAAATGGACATGAGGCTGAAGCAAGGGACAGACCAAAGAGAGATGAGCGTGCAAAAGTCCACAAATGGGAGGAATGAGCGTGCAAAAGTCCCACAGACGAAAGGGATGAGTGTGCACATGTCCCACAGACGAGAGAGATGAGCATGAACTCCCACAGATGGGGGAGTGAGTGTGCACAAGTCCCACAGACAAGAGAATTGAGCACACACAAGTCCCACAGACGAGAGAGATGAGTGTGCACAGGTTCCACAGATGAGAAGGATGAGTGTGCACAGGTCCCATAGACGAGAGGGATGAGCGTGCACAGGTCCCACAGACGAGAGATATAAGTGTGCACAGGTCCCACAGACGAGAGGGACGAGCATGCACAAGTCCCACAGACGGGAGGGATGAGCGTGCACAGGTCCCACAGGCGAGGGGAGAGAAAGGGGTCTGGAAGCAAAGCAGAGACAGGTGGGAGACAGGAGAGCTCCCAAATGAAACTGAAAGGCGTAGTAGATGAGAAGGAATTGTGATATTTATTAAACAGCCTGGAGATAAATGCGCTTAGCATGTTAAAGTTCTAGAATTCATGCCGCAGACATGTTTAGAAATAGACCCCATAGAGAAAGGAAGCATGAGCCAATGTGTGGCGTGTTTGGTGGTGTCCTGTACTGGAGTTCTCGCGTGTTTGGCACTCAGAGGCTCCACATCGACGTGTGGATTTTCCTTTTTGGACATCTGCTTCTGAGGACGCATGCTGCAATTGGTCTACTACAGACCTATGTTTCCTTCATTCATGCATCCTAATGGATTTTTTCCATGAGAGAACTAAGGCAATTAATACTATTAAAAAGTGGCAATGTCAAATGGAATAAAATATTTTCACTTAGTATTTTCTGTTGTATTAGTGGCCAGACCGAGGTGAAGGCTTTAATGGCCTGGTATTAATATTTGTGAAGGGAAAATATATAGTTTGTTAGAAAGTGCCCTAAAATGTCGATACATTCTTTTCTCATTTCTGAAATGATTTTCGGATATGAGAGATGAAGGAGAGAATGAAGATGACAGCAGGAGAAGGTGACAGGTGTGGTCAGAGGGAAATAAAGCAGAATGAAGTGACGAAGCTTGGCGTGCGCACAGGAGGGAAAACCAGCAGGCGGAGGCGCGCGGAGCCCGGGGCCGGCGCGGACAGGCCCGTTCTAGGGAAATGGACGGCCAGGCCCGGCTCTCAGCCTGGTGTTTTCCACCTGAGCGGACTTGGCGAGGCGCTCGGGCACTGTCTCTTGGCAAGACTCCGCGGCCAGGGCGGCGGGGGAGGCCCAGCCCTGGCGCCAAGGGGACACACTCAGCGGCCGGAGGTGCCACCGACCTGTCCCCACCGGGCCTGCAGGCCCAGCCGCGAGAGCCGGGGTCCGCCGGCCTTCAGGAGCCTCCCACCAGCCCGCCGCCCCGGAGACAGAGCCTTGCCTGGGCGTGGGCCTCAGAAGCCAGGACCCAGGCTGCCGGGAAGACTGCGAGACAGGATGGGCCGGGGTCACCCCTGCTCCAGGGAGCAGCTGAGAAGGACGGGGCCACGGGCCGGCGACTCCAGGGTGTGAGTGACCCGGGAGGGTCTCTGCACCACACAGGGCGGCCCTGGCTGCAGAAACTGAGCAAATGGACCCGAGACCCGGGCACCGTCCAGCTGCTGCAAACAGCCTAACGGGAGGCGCGGAGCCCTCAGGAGAGCAGAGGAGACGGGACCAGGAGGAAGCCAGGCCGGGTCCTTGGACATGCCACCTTCCCCAGTGCAGCCCCGCACCCCACACCCCTGAACCCCTAAACCTGCCACCCCACACACCCCCACGCTCCAAGGGCCCCGCCCCACAACCCCCTCCCCCTCCCCGCCTCCTGCAGGCGATCGCCCGCGCAAAAAGGCTGCAAGCGCGGACCTCCATTCCTAGGCTACACCGCCCCCAGCCCACGCCATCGCAGGGCCCCACCCCGTCCCCAGGAGCACTGCCTGCGGGTACACCCGCCAACAGCAGTCCCAGACCCACGCATGCGCAGGGCCCCAGTCACACTTCCCAGCTCTGGGCAAGCGCTGACCTGTGCAGCCAGGTCACATCTGTCCCCAGCTCATGCAGGCAGAAGACAGACGCGCTGCCCGAGCTCTGCGCATGTGCATGAGGGCTCTGCACCCTAGACCCGCCCCCCCAGGCCCCTCCTACCGGGCCCTCTCGCTCAGCAGAGCTGCATCCTCCCCTGCCACTGGGCACCCAGGCTTACAGGCACCAGCGCAACATCCTCAACCTGCGCCTATACCTGAGCTGCAACGCATCACCGCACTGTTGGGTCCCGCCCCCCCCCCCCACCCTGCCCTGCTCCACATCCATCCGG
>PVIY010057026.1:0-13065 GCA_004026745.1 Myrmecophaga tridactyla
GGGGAATCTTACAAAACATTCCAAGAAGAACTAACACCATTCCTGTTCAAACTCTTTCAAAAATTGAAGTAAAGGGAACACAATCTAGCTCATTCTATGATGCTAACATCATTCTAATGCCAAAACTTGATAAAGATACTATAAGAAAGGAAAACTACAGACCAATCTCTCTAATGAATATAGATACAAAAATTCTCAACAAAATACTTGCAAATTGAATCCAATGGCAGACTAAAATAATTATACACCATGACCAAGTGGGATTTATTTCAGACATATAGATGACATGATTCTTTGCTTGGAAATCCAAAGAAATCTTTGAAAAAACTACTTGAATTACTAAACAAATTCAGCACAGGGAAGGGATTCACTCTGTGACAAAGTGTAAGACAAATGTGTGAAATCAGTAGTATTTCTATACACTAGTAATGACCTAACCAAGGATGCAATTAAGAAAAAAATTCTTGGAAAAGTTAGTTATCAATTTATTTGGAAGGGAAAGCAACCTTGGATAGTCAAAAACATCCTAAGAAAAGAAGAATGAAGTGGGAAGATTTACATTTCATGACTTTAAAGCTTATTATAAAGCCATAGTGGTCAAAACAGCATAGTATTGACAGAAAGATAGACGTATTATCAATGAAATTGAATTGAAAGTTCAGAAATCAACCCTCAGATGTATGATCAATTGATTTTTTACGTGCCCCCCAAATCCACTGAACTGGGATACAATAGTCTCTTCAATATATGGGCCTGGGAGAACCGGATATCCATATCCAAAGGAATGGAAGAGGACCCCTGCCTCACACCCTGAGCAAACATTAATTCAAAGTAGACAAAAGACCTAAATATAGAGCCAGTACCATAAAACTCCATAAAAATAATAAAGGGATCAAATGGGATTTATCCCAGGTACACAAGGGTGGTTCGACTCAAAAAATCCCTTAATATAATGCAACACATTATCAAATCAAAGGAGAAAACCAAGCAATAATATCAATTGATGCATAAAAGGCATTTGACAAAATACTGCATCTTTCCTTAATAGAAACACTTCAGAAATTGGAATAAAAGTTAACTTCCTCAACGTGATAAAAGACATGTATGAAAAGAGCCACAGCTAACATCATACTCAGTGATGAAAGATTAAAAGCATTCCCTCTAAGATCTGGAACAAGACAAGGATGTTCACTGTCACCCCTGTTATTCAATATTGTGCTAGAAGTTCTAGCTAAAGCAATTGGGCAAAATAAAATTAATAAATTGATTAAAGGCATTTAAATTGGAAAGAAAGAAGTAAGACTCTCATTATTTGCAGATGACATGATCTTGCATGTAGAAGACCCTGGAAAATCTACAGTAAACCTATTAGAGCTAATAAATGAATTCAGCGTGGTGCTGAGTACAAGATCAACATGCAAAAATCAGTAGTGTTTCATTACACTAGTAACAAGCAATCTGAGGATGAAATCAAGGAAAAAATTCCACTTGTAGTAGCAACTAAAATAATCAAATATCTAGGAATAAATTTAACGAAGGATGTAAAGGACCTATACACAGAAAATTACAAAACATTGCTAAAGAAATCAAAGAAGTCCTTAATAAATACAAGGATGTCCCATGTCATGGATTGGAAGACTACATATTGTTAAGAGGTCAATTCTATTCAAATTGTTTTACAGATTCAACATAATAACAATCAAAATTCCAATAGCCTTCTTTGTAAAAATGGAAAAGCCAATTATCAAATTTATTTGGAAGGGTAAGGGACCCCAATTAGCAAGAAAAAAAAATCTTGAAAAAGGCAAATGAAGTTGGAGGACTCACATTACCGACTTCATTGCATATTACAGTGCTATAGTGGTCAAAACAGTGTGGTACTGGCATAAGGATGGATATATTGAGCAATGGAATAAAACTGAGAGTTCTGAAATAGACCATCACACCTGTGACCAATTGATTTTTGACAAGGCTGCCAAGTCCACTCAAGTGGAAAATAATAGTCTCTTCAACAAATGATGCTGGGAGAACTGGATATCCATATGCATAAGAATGAAATAGGACCCTAGCATGTATAAAATTTGACTCAAAATGGATTGAAGAACTAAATATAAGAAAAGGACTATTAAATTCCTAGAAGAAAATATGGGGACCATCTTCTGGATCTTGTGTTAGGCAATAGTTTCTTAGACTTTACACCCAAAGCCCAAACAACAAAAGAAAAAAAAAGATAAATGGGAATTCCTCAAAATTAAAATATTTTGTGCATCAGAGGATTCTGTCATAAAAGTGAAAAGACAACCCACTCAGGGGGAGAAAACATTTGGAAACTACATATGCTATAAGAGTTTAATATTCAGGATACATAAAGAAATGCTACAACTCAAAAATAAAAAGATGACCAACCCAAGTAATAAGTGCGCAAAAGGCTTGAATAGATATTTCTCCAAAGTGGATATACAAATGACTAAAAAGCATGTGAGAAGATGCTCGTCTTCACTAGCTATTAGGGAGATGCTAATCAAAACAATGAGATATTTCACACCCACTTGAATGACCCCTATTAAAAAAATTACACGTATTGGAAAAGATGTGGAGAAATAGGAACATTCATTCATTGCTTGTAGGAATGGAAAATGGTACAACCACTATGGGAAGCAATTGTGATTTATTAGAAAGCTAACTACAGATCTACAATAAGACCCAGAAATCCCACTACCAAATATATATCTAAAAGAATTAAATGCAGAAACTTGAAAAGATATTTTCCCACTGATTGTCATAACCACATTTTCACAATTGCCAAAAGATAGAAGCAACCCATGTCCATCAACCGAAGAATGGATAAACAAAATGTGTTATATACATATAATGGAATATTAGTCAGCTATGAAAAAGAAGTCCTGATGCATGTAACAACATGGATGAACCTTGAAAATGCTGTGCTGAGTCATATAATCCAGACACAAGAGGACAAATATTGTATGATCTCACTAATATGAGCTAATTATAATAAGCAAGCTCATGGAGTTAGAATCTAAAATATAGGTTATGTGGGGATGGATTAGGGGGTGGGGGCAGAGAATGGGATGTTGTTGATTAATTTACACAGAATTTCTATTTATGTTGGTTGTAAAGTTTTGGAATGGATGGTGGGTATTGTAGCACATTACTGTATGTGTAATTAACAGCACCGAATTATATATGTGAATGCAGTTAAAAAGGGGAAATGTTAGGTCATATGTTACTAGCATAAACATGAAAAGATAAAATACATGCCTGTAATACAGGGAACCCTATTTTGTTGGACCATAGTTAATAGTGCAAATGTAAGAATATTCTTTCATGAATTATAACAAATGTATGGCAGTAAATCAAAATATAAATAATAGGATGGAATACAGGGAAAAATACACCTAAAGTAAACTATGGACTATAGTTAATAGTACTATTTTAATATTCTTTCATCAACTGTTACAAAGGTGCCATACTAATACCAAGTGTCAACAATATGGGAGATACATGGGAACACTGTATGTTTATATGAATTTTGGAAACCTATTTCTCTAATAAATTTTTTTAAGTAAGAATAAGAGGACATATTTCAATTAAAAAATAAAACCCACAATAAGAAACCACTTTATACTCACCAGCTATAAGTAGTAAAACATGCACACACAGACAACAATAAATTTTGGCACAGAAGGGGAGATACTGGGTCTCTTTACATTGCTGATGGGAATCTGAATGGTTCAGATTCAGATAGAAACTGAAAACCGGAAAATAGCTTGACAGTTCGTCAAAAAGTTAAACATAGAGTTATCATATGACCCAGCAACTCCATTTCTAAGTATATGAAAAACAGGTACTTAATGACATGTACTTACCTGTTCATAACAGCACTATTCACAATAGCCAATAAATTGGAAACAACACAAATGTCCGTCTAGAGATGAATAGATAAACAAATTTTGATATATACATATAATAGAATATTATTCATCATAAAAAGGAATGATATACTAAAACATACTAGAGGGTTGAACGATCTTGAAAATATTAATCTAAGTGGAAGAAGCCAGACACAAAAGTTCACATATTGTATGATTCCATATATATGAATTACCCAAAGTCAGTAAATCCAGAGAGACAGAAATCAGATTGATGCTTTCCAGGACTGGAGAGTGGGAAAGAACTGGGAGTGACTGCTTGATGGGTATGGAGGTCTTTCGAGGTGCTGAAAATCTTTTGTAACTAAATAGAGGTGATGGTTGCACAAATGTACTAAATGCCACTGAGTTTTTCATTTTTAAATGATCTGTTTTATGTTATATGAATTTTAGCTCAATAAAAAAAATAAAAAGGAGAAGAGATAGCATCTTCTAGGACTCTTCAGCCTGTTGTGTAAAAGAATAACTGTTTTGAAGTGCTCTCATGTTTTGCATTTATTTTTCCCTAAACATGATTTTCTGTGTTTTAATTTTATTATGTGTGGCTTGAGTGTGAGAAAACTGTAAGTGGCCCAAAGTTGAAAAGTTGGTGAAAAATGAATGGTACAGAAGGCAGATGTAAAAGTAAAATGCTTTAACTATTTAATAAAATACGGGCATGATGGAAGGTCAACTAACTGTATGCCATCATTGAAAGAATGCTTCCTCATAATCTTCCTTTCCAATCACCATGAAAATTGAACGTCTCTTTCACTTTGGCAGGGACAATAAATCTTTATAACATTATATTTAAATACAAACTGCATTTATTCAAAAATTTTTTCATTACTTATATAAGCTTGTTTAAATTGATCAATTTACATATTTTTCTCTCTGTGAATATTGTTCATATATTTTTGGGTTGAGATGGAAAAAGTCATAATTTTTCCATTAAAACAAGTAGAAATAATTTCTCTAACAGCTTTAGACTTAATGCCAGAGTTCTTGGAAATGAATTAGCCATTATGAGAGGACTAGGTATACTAATTTCCCTATCCCGGTAGACTATAAACTCCATTTCTTCATAGTTGGCAACTGATAAGATTTCTAGAATAAAATAAAATAAAATAAGATTAGTTAAAACTCTTTGGCAAGGACTAAGTAACATTAGAAATAAATGGGGACGGTAAGACTAAGTGTAAAAGGCACTGTACATAGGCATTGAACTCTAGTTGGTAAAGTTTTTCCCCATAGGAACATGGGTTAAGTATTCTGAAATCACTATAAATGTTTACTGGAATTGAACAATTAAATGCATAGATGGCAGATGGTGGGAGCTATGTTTCAACAACAATGTAACCAGTATTGGCTCACTTTTTTAAAAAACATTTTTTTAAATTGTGAAATATAACATACATACAAAAAAGTAATAAATTTCCAAGTACATTTTAATAGTAGTTATAGAACAGATTTTAAAGTTTGGTATGGACTACATACAAGTCCATGATTTTTCATTTTTTCTTCTAGCTTCTCCAAAACACGAGAGACTAACAGAAATATCAATATAATGATTCAGCAATCATATTCATTTGTTAAATTCTATCTTCTCTGTTATACTCCTCCTCCTCTTTTTTCTTTTTTGTGAAAAACAACATATATGCAATAAAGCAATAAATTACAAAGCACATCACAACAATTAGCTGCAGAACAGATTTCAGAGTTTGATATGGCTTGCAATTCCACAATTTTAGGTTTTTACTTCTAGCTGCTCTAAGCTGCTGGAGGCTAAAAGAAGTATCAATATAATGATTCGGCACTCATATTAATTTGTTAAACCCTATCTTCTCTGTATAACTCCACCATCAACTTTGATCTTTCTCCCACTCTTAAGGGATATTTGGGCTATGCCCATTCTAATTTTTTCATGTTGGAAGGGGCTGTCAATAATATGGGATGGGGGATGGAACTAGTTGATGTTCTGAAAGGGCTGGCCCCTCTGCATTTCAGTACTTTTCTGGTCCAGAGACCCATCTGGAGGTTACAAGTTTCTGGAAAGTTACCCTAATACATGGAACCTTTGCGGCATCTTTTCTAATGCCCAGGTATTCTTTAGAATTGGCAGGAATGGTTTTGGTTGGGGGTTGGCAAACTATGATAGGTAGAAATGTCCAACTGAAGCTTGTATAAGGGTGACCTCCAGAGTAGCCTCTCAACTCTGAGAGATTTGAGATAATTCAAATAATTATCTCAGCCACTGATACCTTATTTGTTACACTTCTTTTCTCCCTTTAGCTGAATCACTTTTTACATCTGTAGGAGGAGATACCATGTAAGTGGTGTATCAACCTGAACTTAGAGGAAATAGATGGCACACCCAAACAGGGAAGTTGAGCAGAATTTAATGAAAGGACTATTTACAGGGGTGACACTAGGGCTAATGAAAAAGGAAAACAGAAGGAGAATCACAAAGAGATTCTCAACAGCAGAGAGACTATAGTTCTGAGGGGCAAAGGAATCCCAGATAGTGCTGTTCAATAGCTGAGACTGTAGGGAAGGACCTCTAACAGGAATATTGCCCTTGATAGAGGAATACAGTCACTGTCGACTCCTGCCAGGAAAGGAGTAGGGGGGCTGGAGGGAAAATACTCCAAACTCCAATGGTACCTTCTCATTGATCAAACCCCAAGGGAAAACAGAGAAAAAGAAGGATGCCTGTTGATAGATTCCAGATAGATCAATCTCCTGGACACAGAGAAATGTGGAGGAGGGTGTAACACAGACCTGGTGGGGCAAATGGAGAATACCAAGCACACTGAATGATTAAACAAAGAAAGATTAGCTGAGCATACCAAAGACCGATATCATTTATTCCATAATTTTACCTTACTTGAGGGGTATTTAAAGTGAACCCTTTTAGTAAAGACTAGAAACCTTGCTAAGATTTCTTATGTATCCAAATTGCCTCACATGCCTAAGCTTGGTCTCAAAAGAGTTGAAGTTAGATTTTTCACAGCATTTTGACTGAATTGCCACTTATTTTTAATCAAAGCTGTTTTATTTTAATCACTTGCCCTTTAAGTACTAAACTCTAAGGAGAGTTTGAATTTCAAATGTAACATTTGCTCTATCTGTAGCACGCAAGACTTCTGGTCCTCTTATTCCAATTTGGCCAGCCTTTCATTTCACGCCTAACACTTCTGAAAAAAGGAAAAAGATGTATTTCTTGATTGTGTAAAGCAATCACCATCTCTTGCCACTTATAGTATATCATTAACAAGAGTATATAGGTGGTTCAGTGGTAGAATGCTAGCTTTCCATATGGAAGTCCCAGGTTTGATTCCCAGACCCTATGCCCTCCCTCCCCACAAAAAACGTATATCATTGACTAATAAAGACCTATCTTCCCACATTTTTATTTACTTGCTGGTTTTATATATTCTAACCATCCCACATAGATAAGGGCAATAGTCACTGTACAGCCAAGCAAATGGGTATATCATCATATTCCTAAGGAATATGTTCCCCATAACAGCAGAATTTTGCTGATGCCTGTTCTTATAACCCAAAGAAAGTAAAGGCATTTGGTGTCCAAATGTTCACTGGCTTCATCTTTATTGAATTTCACTGTTCACTCAATAAATAGGTGTCAAACCAATCTATTTGTATGAAGCCATTGGTGTAATAATCATCCTATATCAGCTTGTTCAGAGATTTGAAAGAGATAAAAGGAACCCACAACTTAATTCAAGAGTTTGTGGACAAATATAAGTTATTTGAGAATATTTATAAGACATTGGGGCACCAAACTGGGATCCCAGTGATCTCAAATCTAGTAGAGTTGCATTTCTTCCCTTTTTTTCTCTTAACTTATTTTAAATAACAATAGCATAAAACAATATGTATTTAGTTGAATAATTGGGCCTGTAATTTAGAAATGTAATACATTTGACGATAACACAAAGGTGGTAGGTGGAAGTGAAGTTCTATTAGAGTAAGATAATGACACCAGAGGGAAGCATGAATTCATAGGAGCAAATGAAGACAGCCAGAAATGGTGCTTAATAGGGTATAACAAACTCTATAAACATGCATATGCACTCCTTTCTGCCCTGAGCTCCTTTAAAAGGCATAAAATAATATAAATTAATAATTAAAATAATGTAGCATAGGATTGGTAACATAAATATAATTGTTGTAACATTAATAGCACAAAATGAGAAGACAATAGAGACATTTAATGGTAACATTTGTATATCTCATTGAAATTAAGTTACTATACATTTTAAGTAGATTCTGATAAGTTACTATGTATACTTTGTAAGCCCAAGAGTGACCACTTAGAAAATAATTAAAAAAACATAGTGGAAAAAATTTAAAAAGGAATGTACTCATCTTTAATTTTTAATTTTCTTCTGCTGTATCTGCTGATATACCTGACAAATGAGTTCTTCATCTCTGATATTTCAATTTGACTTTTCTCCATTTGCTCTTTAAGAGATACTGTAAAGAAAAGTTTTCATGCACTAGGTAATTTTCCAGAAACCTACAACCCCCAGATGGGTTACTGGACCAGATAAGTCCTGAAATGCAGAGGGGCCAGCCTCTCCAGGACATCAACTAGCTCCATCCCCCATCCCATATTATCAGTAGCACCTTCCAAAATGAAAAATTTAGAATGCACATAGCCCAAATACTCCTAAAGAGTGTGAGATCACAGTTGATGTTAGAGTTATACAGAGAAGGTAGAATTTAACAAACAAGTATGACTGTTGAATCATATTGATTTGTTTTAGTCTCCATTATCTTAGAGCAGGTAGAAGTAAAAAACCTAAAATTTTGGAATTATAAACCATACCAAACTCTGAAATCTGTTTTACAATTAATTGTCTTGATGTGCTTTGAAATTTATTGCTTTTTGTATATATGCTACATTTCATAAAAAGAAAAAAGACTATTTCTTCTAGCCTCCAGTATTTTGGAGCAGCTAAAAGGAAAAATCTGAAATAGTGGACTGGTAAACCATAACAAACTGAAATCTGTTCTGAACTATTTGTTGAAGTATACTTTGAAAATCATTGCTTTTTCTTTGTATGTAAGCTATATTTAACAATAAAAAATGCTTTAAAAAAGAAAAAGGATTGTAAATATTATACAAGAAAATATTCAATTAATGCAAAAGAAAGCAGTGATAGAGAAACAGAGAAACAAAAATGACATGAGACACAGAAACAAATAGCAAAAGAGCAGACATAAATCCAAGTATATCAGTATTAACATTAAATATAAATGAATTGAACACTGTAATGAAAAGGCAGAAATTGTCAAACAGGATAAAAATCCAAATATGTGTTGTCTAAAAGAGAATACTTTAGGTTCAACTATGGACATAGAAAGTAAAAGATGAAAATAAGATATTCCATCTAAACAGCAAGCATGAGCAAGCTGGAGTGACTATACTAGTATCAGAAAACAGACTTTAAGACAAAAAAACGTTACTAGAGAGAAAGGACATTTTATAACAATAAATGGTCAGTACACCCGGGAGATAGAACAATCATAAATGTATATACACCAAAAACAGAGCCTCAAACTGCAGGAAATAAAAATGACAGAATTAAATGGAGAAACAGACATTTCAACAATCATAATTGAAGAAGGCAACACCTCATTTTCCTTGATGGATAGAATAATTAGAAGATCAATAAGGATATAGAAGACTTGAGCAACAATATAAACCAACTACATTTAACAGATCTATAGAACACACTACCCAAAACAGCAGAACACAATATTCTTCTCAAGTTTCTCCCAAACAAACCATATGCTACGTCATAAGTTAACCTTCAGTAAACACTAAAAGATTGAAATAATGCAAAATATGTTCTTCTTGCACAGTTGGAATAAAATTTGGAACATTAGAACAAAATAAAATTTAGGAAATTCACAAACATGTTGACATTAAAAAACCCACGCTCAACCAATTTGTTATGGAGTGCAGACAAAGCAGTACTTATGGGGAAATTTATTCTTTTTATTTTGAGGTAATTGTAGCTACGCATGCAGTTGTAAGACATATACAGAGAGATTTCATATATCCTTGACCCATTTTCCTCCATGGTAATATCTTGCAAAACTACAGTGAATATCACAACCAGAATTCAGAATATTTCCATCACAACAAGGGTCCTACATGCTGCCATTTTATAGCCTCACCCACTTCTCTTCAATGTATACCTACTACTTAACCCTGGACAACCACTAATTTGTTCTCCATTTCTATAAATTGTCATTTTTTAAATGTTATTTAAAAGGAATTGCACAGTATGTAATACTTTGGAATTGACTTATCTCACCCAATATAGTTCTCTGGAAATTTAACCAGGTTTTTGCATGCAACAATAGTTCATTGCTTTCCAATAATGAGTAGTATTAGTATTCTATAGTTTAGATTAACCACATTTTGTTTAATCTTTCATACATTGAAGGACATCTGGATTGATTCTAGTTTTGGGCTATTTATTTATTTACAAATAAAGCTAATATAAATGATGTACAGGTTTTGTGTGAAGATAAATCTTCTTTTCTCTGTAATAATTGTCTGAGTACAATTGCTGGGTCATATGGTAGTCCACAGGGACCTTTAAAAGAAACTTTCAAACTATCTCTAGAGTGGATGTGCCATGTAAATCCCTACCAGAAATATATAAGTGATTCAGTTTCTGTGCATCCCCACCAGCATTTGGAGTTGTCACTGTTTTTTGTTTTGTTTTGTTTTGTTTTGTTTTGTGGGTTGGTTGATTTGATTATTTTTGCCATTCCTGTAGAGGTACAGTGGTATCTTATTGTAGCTTTAATTTTCATTTCTCTAGTGGTTTATGGTATTGTTTTAGTTTCTTCTGCTCAAGCAAATACCATGAAATGGTTCGGTTTGAAAAATGGAATTTTATTCTCTCATGGTTTTTGAGGCCAAGAAAATGTCCAAATTTAGGCAATATCAAGACAGTGCTTTCTCCTAAAAGACTGCCATCCTGGGGTTATTGCTAGTGATCCTAGGTTCCTCTGTCAGATGGCAAGGGACATGGTAAAATCTCCTGCTCTTTTCCTTCTCTTCCATGTGTTGTTTAAACTTCTTGCTTCCTGCGGTTTTGTCTCTCCATCTTAATTTAATTATTTATAAAGGACTACATTAATAGGATTAAGACCCATCCTGATTGGGTTGGGCCACACCATAACTGAAGTAATTCATCAAAGGTCCTACTTACAATGGGTTCATACTCACAGGAGTGGATTAAACTTAAGAAAAAAATGTTTTTTCTTGGGTACATACAGATTCAAACCACCACAAGTGTTGAACATCTTTTTTATCTGTGTATTTGTCATATATATATCTTCTTTAATGACAGGTCTCTTTATCTGCTTTTCCCATTTATAAATGGATTGTTTGCTTTTTTTATGGTAAAGAGTATTCTTTATATATTATTAATACTAGTCCCTTGTCAGATATCCAGTTTGCAAATATTTTCTCCCACTCTGTAGTTTGTCTTTTAATCCTCTTAATAGAACTTATCAGTGAAAAAGTTTTTTATTTTGATGAAGTCCAGTTTCTAAATTTTCCTTTTATGGATTGTGCTGTTGTTGTCAAACCTAAGAACTCTTCATTTAGCTCTAGATCCCTAAGATTTTCTCCCATGTTTTCTTTCCTATAAATTTGATAGTTTTATGTTTTACACCAAAGTCCATGATCCATTTTAAGTTCATTTTTGTATAAGACTTTTGTATAAAACTTGATAGAGATCAAGTTTCTTTTATATATATATAAAAGTTGCCTCAGCACCATTTATTGAACAGGTTATCTTTTTACCATAGAGTTAGTTTTGCACCTTTGTCAAAATCAGTTGGGTATATTTGTGTGGATCTCTTTCTGGGTTGTCTCTTCTGTTCCATTAATATTTGTATCTGTCTCTCTGCCAATACCACACATTCCTGATTATTGTACTATATAATAAATTTTAAGACAGGTAGACTGATTCCTCCACTTAATTATTCTTTTTAAAAAATTATTGTAGTTACACATATTGCTTTACCATGTCATATGAATTTTATGATAATCTTGTCTATATCTACAAGAAATTGAGTTGGAATTCTAATATGAATTATGTTGAACCAGTATATCAATTTGGGGAGAATTGACATTTTTAACTACATTGAGTCTTCAATCCACTCCCCCCACCCTGGAAAAAATTTCCATAGATAGACTGATGTACCAGAATGGATAGATTGAGAGAGCAAATACAGAGCTGAAACAGTAAATCAGGAATTCTATGAGTATGAAATGCAGAAGGACAAGAAATAATATATGTTTGAGTAGTTGGGCAACAGAGAGGATGCTCAGAATTTTTCACAGCCATGTAATAGTAGTTCCAGAAGGAGAGAATAGAAAGACTTTAGGGGAGGATAAAATCAAGAATACAATAGAGCAATTATCCAGAGTTGAAGAAATCCCTGAATCTTCAGATGGAAAGAGTCCAGAAAGTACTGAGCAGGATGAATTAGTCAAGATCAATATCTTCAGGCTATTGAGGATATAAAATAATTACAAAAAGTCTTGAGAAAGAGAAAATATGTTACCTCCCCAAAACTGAAAATACTTCTGTTAGCAACAATGGATGTTAAAAACCACAGAGCCTTAACTTCATAGTTGTAAGGTCATTTAATTTTGACTCTGTAGGCTTAGGTCCACTCTGCAAACTCTCAGAATTTTATATCCTTTTTTCAAAAGACTTATAGAACAAAAGGTGAATTCAACATTGAATATGGTCTGAGAAAGAATATCAGTAAATCTTATCATTAAGTCTAATAATTGTGGTGCATAATGTAAACATCAAAATAATAACATTTGGATTGAAATTCAGAAGTAATTTCAACATGGGAGTTTCCAGCAGGGGATAAAGTATCATACATAATAGTTTTGTCTTATTTGAGAGATTGGAAAAATATAGACCCTGATTAAATCAAATTATAATAGAGAAATATCCCATTCTCTGGCCCTAAAACAGAACTTCCTCTCAAGGCAGTTCTAGTAAGAAAACTGTCATTCAACCTGGCCTGATATTTTCTGTCCCCAAAAGTGTGCACA
>PVIY010057027.1:0-13063 GCA_004026745.1 Myrmecophaga tridactyla
AAAACATTTGTTTGGTATTTACTAAAGTAGCAGATGTTGGACTAGATGGTGACGAGTACAGAAATGAGTTCCAGCTCTCAAGGATGTGCAGTTTGCTAATCAGTGGTTCGCCAATGTTTCAAAAATAATCACTTTGTAAGGGAAAGAGTTCATAGACTATCTAAACATGAAAGAAGAGTTTTCAAATTCCACTTGAAATTTAGCATTAAATGAGAAAAGCTCTATAAATTGGGATAAAGAGATTGAACAATTATACTCTAAAATAAGCTGTAAAGATTCAGGGTTTACCAGTGGCTGTAACTAACACTCTGAAAAATAGAAATAAATGTATAGGACTTACCACTGCAAGTGGGGTATAGGAAGAAATCAAAGACTTGAAACCTAACTGGCCACTAGAATTAAACCAAAGACAAAGAATTCTGATGAGACAACAAAATGCCATTATGACCCAAGTATCAGAGGCCAGAGGAATACCTGTGTTAGAGATCATTAAGAATAACAGCAGTCTACGTTGAGGCCAGGATAGAACCTCATGGTATAATCATTGTACTGTGAGGCTCTTTCTAAAAATATTCCACTGTTTTGATAATCTCTGCCTATGGCTTTTCAGTGCAGAAGCAGAATCTAGACTACAGCAGGATTAAAGAATGAACATTATAGATACTCAATAAATGACTGATAGAAGCAGAAATGAAAGAAGCTATACAGTATACCCAGCAGCTAACATTTTAAAAATAAATTAATAGAAATATATCATTGCCAGAGTCAAGATTTTTTACAAGGGTTTTGCATATCTCTTGCAGTTCTTAGGGTAAATAACCCTGAGCTATGAACAGGCAAGGCCCTTACAAACCCACAATTTTCCTGTAAGTTTCTTATAAGGCTGCATATTGGTTCAAAATAAGTAAACCTATAACATAGGATGATAGTTCTCAGTTATCAGTGTGATTCACCAAAGAAGTCTCAGAATTAGAGTAAATAGTCCCTAATAAACAGGTTTTGGTAGTTGGTTTTCATGTGAAAAGTAGAATAAATATATCCCATATGAAACAGTGGGATGTCCACACATGGAATACTGCACATACTTCTGGTGGCAACCAGAAGGAAACCTCAAGGAAAATAAGGAAGACCTTAAGGGTACACAGGTAGTTCAATGGTTAAAATGCCCTCCTTCCATGTGGAAGACCCAGGTTCGATTTCCGGACTATGCACCCCAAAAAAAGGAAGACCTAGAAAATTTTCAGAGAAAAAGAAAGAAAAGTATTTGTATCAGGACAGGACAATGTTAGAAGTTCTAGTCTGGAGATAAGACTAAGAGAAATTTTGATCGTCATCTATGAACTAAGGAAGATGTTAATTATATGACTATGGATCTTATTGCCAAAATAGTAGAATTATGAGTAATCCTCTTAAGTCTAAAAGAACATAGTTTGGGATAAGACTTATGAAAGGAAGTTCTGCCTGGAAGTAAAATAGAGAGAAAATTTGTGGAATGATCACACAGCTGTTTAGGTAACTTTCTATTACAGATGATTAAGGGAGAAAAGGGAAATTTGAGGGATATCCGCTTGACTTCTGAAGATGGGAAGAGGAGAAGGCAACCTCCCACAAAGACACAAAATCATAGTATCTTGGGATTGGAAGGGACTTTTAAAGACTTAGTTGGTACAATTAGTCTCCTGATGCTTTAATCCGTTCTATATTTCTATTCAGTGGTTGTGCGGGTTTGAAAGGATGTATGGACCCTAGAAAAGCCATGTTTTAATCAAAATCCCTTTCGTAAAGGCAGAATAATCCCTAGTCAATACTGTATGTTTGAGTCTATAATTAGATCATCTCCCTGGAGATGTAACCCAATCAAGAGTGGTTGTTAAACTGGATTAGGGGAGATGTGTCTCCACCCATTTGGGTAGGTCTTGATTAGTTTACTGGAGTCCTATAAAAGTGGAAACATCTTGGAGAATGAGAGATTCAGAGAGAGCAGAGAATGCTGCAGCACCACGAAGCAGAGAGTTCACAAGCCAGCGACCTTTGGAGATGAAAAAGGAAAATGCCTCCTGGGGAGTTTCATGAAACCAGAAGCCAGGAGAGAAAGCTAGTAGATGACACCATGTTCACCATGTGCCTTTCCAGCTGAGAGAGAAGCCCTGACTATGTTCGCCATGTGCCTTCTCACTTGAGAGAGAAACCCTGAACTTCATCAGCCTTCTTCAACCAAGGTATCTTTTCCTGGATACCTTAGATTGGACATTTCTATAGACTTGTTTTAATTGGGACATTTTCTTGGCCTTAGAACTGTAAACTAGCAACTTATTAAATTCCCCTCTTTAAAAGCCATTCCATTTCTGGTATACTGCATTTTGGCAGCTAGCAAACTAGACCAGTGGTCATCAGCTAGTGTTTATAGACTAGTGTTTTGTCTCAGGGACTTTACTACCTCCTGAGGAAGTTTTCTATTTCAATATAATTAGGCTAAGGAGTCCTTACTGTCTAAAGTCAATTTCTCTTGATTTCAGGTTCTATCCATTGGCAGGCTGAACTACATCTAGACTTCTTTCCTATAGAAGCCTTATCTTTAGGATAAGATCTCCATTTATGATCACACTGACCTCTACGCTCTGACCCTAATCCAAACTACGTTCTTCATAAAGTGTTCCCATTTTCCTTCCCAAGCTCCGTTTTCTGCCCGTCTCTTAAATCTTGGACTAGGTGGCCTAACTTGCCATCTATGGCTTCAAAGCCTTCCTAAATGCTGCTGAGATTCAAATATAGAGCTCCAACTCATTGTTTTCCTGGGCTCTGGACCTATTTATCCAACTATTTATGCCACATTTCTGCTTTTTCCCAAGCTGGTACATCCTAAAGTTTTACCTGTCTTGATTCTAGGTACCATCTACTTAGCCAAGCAAGAAATCTCAAATATCCTAGATCCCTCCTTTTCTCTTAACTCCTCCATCAAATCAGTTACCAATTCCTAAAAATCTCTCAATTATTCTAGTCCAGCAATGTCCTGGTGCAGTCCCTTCTCCTTTCTCACCAGAACTATCGTGAATACTTCCCAACCTCAGCTCCTTCATACTCCAGTCCATCCTATATATGGGGATGCCATGATTTTTCAAAAGTGCTGCTGCTCAAACCATTAAATGGCTCTCTCTACACCTTCAGACTAAAATCTTTTTTTTTTTTTTTTTGACATGGGCAGGCACCGGGAACCTAACCCGGGTCCTCAGGCATGGCAGGCAAGCATTCTTGCCTGCTGAGCCACCGTGGCCCGCCCCAGACTAAAATCTTGATCCAGCTTCCTGCCTACCTACTCCAGCCTCATCTCCTGCTCACTCTCATGTACAGATCCCTGCCACATTGAATAGCATGCAGTTTTTCAAGTGCAGCAAACACTTTTCCTTCTGTAGCTTGGTAATTGCTATTCCTTTTGCCTAGAGTTCCCATCTCCCTCTTCTTTGCATGGCTAACTCCAACTCTTCCTTAAAGGCTTCTCTCAACATTACTTTCTTTGAAAAGACTTTCCTGATATTGTGAGACTTAATTCAGAATTCTTCCTCTATGCCTCCTCATCACTCCTTATCCATTCATCTGGCACACATGATCTGAACTTTGTTTCATTTACTTATCTTCATTCACTTTGAGGGCACTTTTTGAAGGCAGTGAATGGGTTTCTCCTGCAGAGGGTTCACTAGCATATCAAGGTGTTCAGTTAGGTTTTGAGTGCATGAATGAAATATGTACACCATTTCCCAGACCCATATCATGTTTTCCTACCTATGTACTCTTGCTAAGTCACATTTTCTGTCTGGAACCATCCACTCACTCTCTCCCTAATTTCCACATATCAAAATCTTACTTAATTTTCATTACCAGTTATATGCTTGCCTCACCTTTCTTTCTTTCCTGAGCACCTCAACAAAGAAGCAATCTACCCAGAGACCTCTGTTTGTTCCTCTTGAAGCTCTTATCACATAATGTCTATACCCACATCTCTTCTCTTTTTGCTAGATTGTTAGCTATTTGAGGGCAAAGGCTGTATATTAGGCTCCTTGTCCACAGTGGGCTGTCAAAAAATAAATTAATTAATGGATGACTAAATGAATGACTGATTGGTTGGTTTTGGAACCACTGAAAATCCTTCAGATGGGCACACGCTCATATTAAAGTAGTTTGCCTTACAGTTGAAACCAGAAACTTAGTATTTCCTGGCAAACATGGGACCCATACTCAGCAGGTACTAAGTAGACATGCTGACAGTGTCTGTGCTGCGTCAGGATCACAGATGTTATTATGACAATCTTAAGTACCTCCAGCTGAGCCAGCAGGAAGCAGTGTTAGTACCAACCCTACGGAATCACATACTAGGGAGCCAGAATCTGAGAGGAGAGAACCATAACTCGACCCTGTTTTTAATAACATGAAAGATACAATAGGAGACTGATGGCAGCAGGAATAAAGGAATATGCTGACTGCTAGAGATCTTTATTCATTTGCCATCCTCAGTTTATAGAGAGGTATCAACAAGTTACCTCTTTGATCAAAAGTAATAGAAGAGCCTTTACTTCACTAACCAAGGAGAGAAGAGTTCTGGGAAGAGCGGCAACAAAGAGACATGAATACGTTCAAACAAAGAGACATGTATATGTTCAAACAGCAAATGTGAACCTTCCTCTATTAAAAAATATTAGTAAGTAGTTACATAAAAAAGCCAGTTGGTGTAAGGAAAGAACAATGCATTAAACCCAAGAGATCAGGTTTCTAGCCCTGTCTCTACCACTGGCTGAGCTATAAGCCAGTTCACCTCTAGGGCCCTGATTTTCTCATCTATAAAATGCAGTAGTTGCACTAGATCTCAATACTCCTTCCAGCTTCAATTTCTTTAAGGAATTTCTTCCCCACTCAAAATTTATTTGTGGACTACACCAAATAGCTGCTGGCAACAGTGGTTTTGAGAAGGCAGTGGGTAAAACATTCAGTTCTGTTTTCCAGCAACTTTAAACCCGTCTTCATTTTTCTTAACAGATATGTAATTGAGAATATGCAGCATGTTAGGTAAATATATCATAGGCACATAAACTACTGAGCCCTCTTTTTCAGCTGAACTTAAGGAAGTCAGATCTTGGAGACCTTGGTCCCTCTTATAGCTTACTTACTTTGGGAGTAAAGGGACTGTCACAGTGCAGCAACTTTCTCCTGCTGTCTGGTTGTGCCGGTGTTTCAGGACATTTGAGAGAGCCTGACACTGGAGTCTTCAGAATCTGATCTGGACTTCTTTTGTCTTTTTCCTGAAATGTGCTGCGTTCAGGTGTTTGGGGAGACGTAATCTTTGCATCTGAAGCTTGAAATTCACACTTTTCTGGGGTTTGGCTCTGGCCCTCCCTATTCTCTTGCTCTTTCTTCTGCCCTTCACTCTCAGTTTCTTCTTCACAATAGGAAAAGTTTAATTTCTGCTTCAGTTCTTTGTTAATATCACCGTCACCCATCTCAGTTAAAGAGCTTCACGGCATAGGTAAGAAGGCCTTTCAGAAGGGAATGCTATATAATCTGCAGAAGTGAGGAGAAAAGAGATTAAACTGGAAAGTTCCACAAATTCAGCCCATCTCTCTGCCTGCCAACTAACAGCTACTTTGAGATGGTTGTCTCCCTTAAGTACAGCATAAATCTGCACAACTTCAACTTATGCTTATTTCCATTCTGATTAAAGAAAGCTCTAGTAACTCTTTGAGCAATTAAATCCAATTTATATGTGGAATTGTTCTGAATAACCCACGCATTCTCCCTCAACACATGTGCTATAAATACACTTATGAGATTTTTTTTTTCCTTTCATTTAGAATGGTTTTCAAAGTACTCAATAGCTAATTCTGGGACTAACTCATTATTGGAAAGAATTATTTTCATTCTTTTACACTTACCATTCATTAATATCTCTTCTACTCCCCCACCTACCTGAAGGCTACAGCACCTAATTAGAATTCAGCATCACCTGAAAATCATAATGACCCTTAAACAGCCTCTAACATATCTTGCCTAAAGTTCATAACCCTGATAAAGACACACTTTAGGTCTTTGCCAATCACACTTTCCCTAACACACACACACACACACACACACACACACACACACCTTCCAGGTATTAGTAGTTAAAGTTTTAGGGAATTGAATGCATTTTAAAACTGACAAGGGTAAGGCTAGAAAGATCAGAAATAAATAGATGAAGATATGGGCCGTTTCAAAATGGCAATTATTTTTGCCAAAATACCTTATTTTATAAAACCCTTTTTCTTAGTGTCAAGTTAAAAAACTTTGAAGGAGAAAATTTTTAAATAATACCTATATCACCTTATTGGAGAAAGCCTTGTGAAAAGCAGTCCATGGAAAATGGAAAATGATGTATATCAGTCCCTTGATGTCCCTTAGGGGAAAGTCTCTGGAAGAGTTACTTACATAATGTGGTTCTGGGGAAAGAGAAGCACTGAAGAGACCCAGGAGGCATTAATAAGGCTGATATTGACTGAAACATTTTATTTCCCTTCTCTTTATATTCCTCCATCTACCCTTTGCCTGTCACCCTTTCTCTATTTTCTCTTTCCTCACCAATCCCTCCAACCCTTCCTCCTATCTCATTCCTTTCCCATTTCTAACAAGAACTCCTGAGGATATTAATTCAAATGAAAATTAACTTGGAGGATATTTTTTCAGCTATGACCAACTCTTTCTAGGCATGACCACCACCCAATCCTTCCTTCACCCTTCTCTATTCCTTCCCTGCCATATAAACTTTCCCAAATAACTCAGCAGGGGGGTAATATATTGCTTATTCCATACAGTAATTTACTGCTCACCTTTGTCAGAGGTTCAGCATACCAGGGGAACCAAGAGGAAAAGGAGGGCACATAAGTTGGCAGTAAAGAAATCACAAATAATTGAGATTCTGGGTCTAGGAGAGAGTTTCCTGTTTACAAACCTGCAGGCCAGGTGGTACAATTCATCCCGTACAGCGCTGGCGTTGATCGGTTTCCCCCTCACAGGGCATGGCTAGTCATTACGGCCTCTCCAGGCCAGCTGGGGCTGCTTCTGCTCTCAACCAGCCTAGACCTGACTCGAAATACAACAGGGGCTGCAGACCAGGCAAAGTGGCTGGTTTATTGGTTACCCAAGAGGACCAGGTTATTTTTTATCGTCACCACCTGTCCTTCCTCCCTGCCTTGCTATAATTCTTAATCATCCTTATTTATGACCACACTGTTTGTGTAAGGAGGCAAACACGCCCTCGTGCTTATCAGCACTAATTCTGTTATCAGCCGTTATTCTGTTAGAAACGTGTACCATCAGACTCCCATGTGTTGTCACTTAGCAGACAATGATTGCGGCTAAGACTTCAGAATGACTTAATAACAAGAACAAAAAGATATTCTCAATTTGAAAAATAAAATCGTGTGAATCGAACCGTTTCGGATCTAGATGACACAAAGGGATCCTTGGAGGGACACATATTGCCTCTGGCCCACGGCCACACTATTTTGTTGTCACGCTTTACTATTTTCTTCATTCTTAGGCTCTTCACATTATAAAAAAATTCCTTTTTGCTCCAGTTTATTGTTAATACCACAGATATCCAACCCAAGCAAAAAGCTTCACCTCACAGTTGAGATGATGTGTCCTTCCACACGTAATCCCACATAATCTGTGGCAATAAAAAGGAAAGAGGAGGGTTTTTTCCCCCTCCTGCCTGACACATAATGGGTATTCAATAAATCATTGTTGAATGGATTTCGGGAAATAATATATCTCAGTTTTATTTAAAATACTCACTGGCCATTTTAAACATTCAAAAGTTTTCCTTAATAAAACAGGGGTTGCTTTGCAGTGGAAAAGGAGTGTTCCCAGGAGAAAGATGTACAAAAAGGGGCCAATTTGGTTCCCTAAACCATGTGCCTAGACACTCCCCTCTGGCAGAAACAGCTGAATGCCGAGGAGACTCCTAGTACTCAAAGCTGAGTTCTGACTTTATCTTGATTCTGAGGCTTTTGAAACAATGATGGGAAGAATGGAAGCAGGAAAGCCCATCTATTCAAATCATTTCTGCAAGAGGTAGAGATTTGTATTCATCTTCTCCTTAGCAAAAATCAAATTAAGCCCATGGGAAATGAGATTTTTTTTTGATCACCTGTGGCACCAGATTTGGTCATCTGTGCCTGATTGTCCTCCTCAGTCAGGGAGAACTATAGAAACCACTTGAACAGGCCAAAGCAAAACTCTACCGCATTATTTACTTAAGAGTAGAATAAGATTGAATAATTCAGGCTCTGAGAAAATACTAATATTGGATTATCATATATTTTATGGGACTTCCTATTGGAGACCAATGGGAGGTCTGGTTCCTTGAGCAAGAAATGAACATTTTTTTCTTTCTATTGGTTTTTTTTTTTTTTTGCCCCCCTGGGAAGTTGGCATATTCCAGGATAGGATGTGAAGACTTGAAGACAGTTTAGGCTGAAAGTGATTCTCTGGGTCTTCAGATTATTGGACCTGGACTGTGAAGACCAAAGACGAACCTAAAGGTTCCTTCAACTTTTATGGCCAGAATGTGCCTTGTAGAAGTGACAATGCAGCAATCAAGCATTCTTGACAAGGGCCTGTGGGCCTCATTATGATGAGGAGGGATCGTCTACAATTCAGTGATGAAATAGGAGAGCTAGGCAATAATGTCTCTAAGGTCCCTGCCAGCTTTAACCTTCTATGCTTCTTTCCTTCCTTGTTCACTATCTCATCACAGCTGGAAGTGTTGTTTCAACCCCACAGTGTTGAAGTTAGCAGTAACTTTGAAAGAGCAGAATTTTTTTCATTACAAATATATTTCTGCCGGCTCCCTGGACTCTTCAATCAGCAGGAGTGACAATGAGCAAGTGCAGATCAGTGAACTTTACCTAGCCCTGATCCAATTGAGCAAGAGAGGTTCCTGTGCTCCTCACTCTACCAGCTCTTCTATGACCAGCGTGCTCAGCAATCCCAGGAGCCTGGAAGGGACCTTCTCCTTATCTCTTCTCTCCCTGGAAGAGAGAGTTCACAGAAGCAAACACCTGTCAGTCACAGTGAATGTAGTAATAATTAAATAAGTTATAACATTATATTTGCACATCACGTTTATTGTTTAAAGTGCTTATACATCTATATCTAATGGGTTACATTGCAGGTAGAATGAAATACCAAGGACAAATTCTGGGCTAGATAAGATAAAACCTGGAGGATTTTATTTATTTTTCATCTTTCTGCTTAACTTTTTCTTATGAATATTTTCATTTTCATAAGTTTCAACAATATTTTCAACAATATTTGAGTAGAGAGAAGAGTATGATGAATTCCCATTAGCCATCACCTAGCTTAAAAAAATTACAGGCAGTTTTATAGCCTTGTGTCTTCTATAGCTACCACTTCATTTGGGGTGGGTCCTGAGGTTTTTTAAGCAGATCACAGATAGCATGTCATGATATCCATGAACACTTTAGCACCATAAGTAAAAATCTATAGGTGAATCTATTAATTTGAAATCTACTATAAATCTAACTGATGAGTAAATCAAACAGTTTTTAATGAACTGCTTCTCTTCCCATTTGCTAGAACCAAAGGATATTCATCAAAATAACTATTATAGTAGAAAACTCCTTGTCAACCTATAAGACACAGTATTCTTAGAACAGGAACAGATTTCTGACCTGACACTTCAAAAATTTAGATTGTTGAAGCACTGCCCATGCTCTAGGGTCCAGATATTTCTAAACTATGATACAGACTCACTAAACTATCCTTTTCTCTATTAGTCACAATTGGGAGAATTTGTAGGGATTTGACCATTCTCACATTCAGTAAAATTAGAGCAGGCAATGGGTTGCCTATGTGGTTTACACGAAGCCCAGCCCTGTTGCCACACAGACAATTTCTCTCTTTACAAGGAAAGAGTGATGGAAAACATTCATTCTAAGAACTGGATCTCTTGTGTCTCAATCTTGACTTCTTATAAATCTATGCTACAAGAGACCAATTCTGGAAGTCCCTAGGGACATGATCAAACATTTTCATCCATTTCTCCCTACTTCTGATCCAATTTTATGTCTTTTTTTTTTAAGTATGATAAAGAATTAAGCTCTTTCATAGGAGGTAATCACCAGAAACTCTAAAAACAGAAACTTTCAAAACTAGTTGACTCTATGGAGAACATAGAGAAAGGGAGTTGGAGAAGGTAACTTCTGTTCATTATACACCCTGTGTGCTATTTGAGTATTTAACTTTTGCCATGAATATGTATTTACTTATTACAATGTTTAAAATACTTTTAAAAAATTAATCAAGTAAAAAATACGTTTGGTTTTTTTTTTTGGCAACACTGGTACATAAAGTGCTTTAATCATCATAAAGTGTTCCTTTTCATCTCCCAAACTCTAGAGTTTGGAGATCCCTGGGCTTAGTCTCCCAACCTTTTCTCTTTGTATACTCTCTTCATTGAAATATCATCCAGTCCCAGAGCTCTAAAAACTATTTACAAGTTGTTGTGATCCATGAATTGATATCACAGAACTCTTTCTTAAACTTCAGGTTTGTAATTGCCTAATCAATCTCTGGATGCCTAACAGGCAAGTCAATCTTATGCCCAAAATCAAACTCCTGATTTCCCTACCAAACCTGTTCTTCCCATAATTTATTCATATTTTAATAAATGGGAATCTATTCCAAAAAAATCTGTGAGTATTCATTCTTTCCTTCCCTCTCAAACTCTTAATCCAATCTATGAGAAATATTTTTCAGTTCTCTCATTACCTCTTGCTTGGAGACAGCAGCTTCCTCCTAACTGGTATTTCTCTATTTTCACTCTTTCCTCATTTCAGTCTACTCTATACCTAGAAGCCAAAGGGATCCTTTTAAAGGTAAGGCAGATCATGGCATTTGAAACCTCCTAAGAATGCAGAGCCAGTTCCCATACAGAGGCCTTACAAGGCCATATGATCTGCCTCACAACTTCTCTGACTCTACTCCTGCCATTCTCCCCCTCATGCATTCTGTTCTAGTCTCCTCACTGTTCCTCCAGATGCCAAGCACCTTTCTTCCTCAGAGCCTTTGCTCTCTCGGCATGCTCTATCCTCCTTGTCTACATGGCTCACTCTCCCCATCACTCCTTTCAGGTCTCTGCTCAAAGCTTACCTTATCCTGGTGGTCTTCCTTGACAGTCCAAGAGAGTACTCATTCCTATTCTCTGGCCTCTACTTGGTTTCACTTTTTTCCATAGCATTTATCATTATATGCTACTGTATATTTAATGACTTTTTAAATTGTCTGCCCCCCACCCTCCTCCCCCCTGGTAGAATCTAAATTCCATGAAGGCAGAGGCTTAACTCGTATGTGTTGCTCTATTTGGATTACCTGGAACAGAGCTTGGCACACGAGTAGTTGCTCAAAAAATGTGTGTAGAATGAATCAAGGAGCAAGCTATGTATTCTTTTCTTTTCTTTCTTTCTCTCTTTCTTCCATTTTTTTTTTGTTTGCATGGGCAGGCACAGGGAATCGAACCTGGGTCTACAGCATGGCAGGCAAGAATTCTACCTGCTGAGTCACCTTTACACCACCCTTATGTATTTTTTTAAAAAATATATTTAATTTATGAAATTATCTAAAATTGAGAAGGTTGATGGACTGCTGACTTTGGACAATTACATGATGCCTAATGAATGGAGGTGGCTAAAGGATACACTGACTGAGAAGCAGATTGGTGAACAACAGTGTATATACATATATGATCGAATATTGTGCTGCTACACAAAGGAATGAAGTTGTGAGGCACACAACATTGTGAATGAAACTGTGGGACATTTGGTGAGGTAAAATAAGCCAGAAACAAAAGAGCAATTATTGTCTCCTTTAGAAAATGCTTATAAGAAAACAGGGGCCTAGATTGTAAGTTCTAGCAGTCACATTTAGTCCAGAGTGGTAATTATTATTTCTGGATTTTGAGAGGCTGTTTTACATATGTATAACCTGGCATTTAGAGAAAAGAATGAAGCCAATCAGGTCGGGATTAAGGTAATTCAGAACACAGGGGTAAGGAAGACATTGTCTATATTTTAGAACTGCATCTACTCTTTGAGACTAAAGGGAGAAAGATTTATTTTGTACAGAACTTAAATTTTCTGTAGCACATAATCTAATTTAACCTGTCTAGATAGCTCATTTAAACAATCAAAACATAGAGAGCCCAGAAAAAGAATGAGGACTTTTAATCCTATGTAGCTTAATGTAATGCCTGGATATATCCCAGAATATATTAAGCAGATAATCAAAAAGTATTGGCAAAGTCCCTTGAGGGATGGGAGAAACAACATGGAACAATTACATTTTACCATAGGGGGAAACCTTGGATACTGTGCCAAACATTAGGGACACTCAAATCAATAGGCCAAGCTCTTGACCTTGAGGCTTGCTCTTGTGAAGCTTATGTATAGTGGAGAAGCTTAACCTACCTATAGGTATGCCTAAGAGTCACCTCCAGAGGACCTCTTGTATTGCTCAGATGTGGCCACTCTCTAACCCCAACTCTGCAAATGAAACCAGTGCCCTCCCCACTACATGGGACATGACATCCAGGGGTGACAGTCTGTCTCCCTGGCAGCATTGGAGATGACTGTGTGGGATGAGCCTGGCCCTTGTACCGTGTGATAAAAAATGCCATCCTGACCAAAAGTGGGGAAAAGAAGTGTAACAAGGTATCAGTGGCTGAGAGAGCTCAAATAGAGTCAAGAAGCTACTCTGGAGGTACCTCTTATGCAAGCTTCAGTTAGACATTGCTACCTATCATAACTTGTCACACCCCAACCAAGATAATTCTAGCCAATCCTAAAGAACATCTAGGGTCATATATAAGATTTTACAAAGGTTCCATGCACTAGCATAATTTTCCAAAAACCTTCAGCTTCCAGATGGGTCTCTGTACCAGATAAGTCCTGTAACAGAGACAGGCCAGCCTCTCCAAAACATCGCTAGTTCTATCTCTCTACCCCATATTATTGACAGG
>PVIY010057028.1:0-13069 GCA_004026745.1 Myrmecophaga tridactyla
CACCCAAATGGGTGGAGACATGTCGTCCCTTAATCCAGTTTAACAACCACTCTTGACTAAATCACATCATCCAGGGAGATGATCTCATTACAGTTTCAAACATACAGCATTGAATAGAGATTATTCTACCTTTATGAAATGGGATTTATATTAAAACATGGCTTTTCTTAGGGGGCATACTTCCTTTCAAACCAGCACACTTAGCATAATCATAAGCAAGAATATTAATGAAATTGTGGGGTTCCTAGGTTACTTTTATTCAGTCTTTATTTTCTTCTAATATATATTGAAGTAAATACATCTGTGAATTGTCCAAAATCATTCCACAACCCCTGAGGGCACTAATGTTGCTTTCATCTAAGCTTGGGCTCACCTGTAACTGTATGGCCCCTGACGTGGGCCAAGTGCCCTGCTTCCTGACCAGGATAGGACTTTTCCTTATTTCATAACCCCAAGGCCAGTTCAGAGCCCACACCCTGGATGGCCCCATTATTGGCTGCGATTCAGCCCTCACCTACCTCTTTCCCATATCCTGCCTCCTGTCTTCCTTAGACATCTACTACCCCCATCTGTCATGGGTGCTTTTGAACAATGAGACTCTTCTTTCTTTCTTTTTTTTTTGATCTAAACTTCATCTTGTTCCACACTTAGTAGGTGACCTATGATTTCAGTGGATGCCTAGCTGAGCGGAAATTGAAGGTGCTATTTGAAGCCACTTTTCCAGCTTCCTTTTCCAACTACCCAATGAATGAAATGCTTTGGTTTCTGTGTGTTTTTCCTCTTGCTTTTCCTATCAGTTTTTGACCCAGGTCTTTAGGGGGGAGGGGTGCATGGTCTGAAAATTGAATGAGGGTCTTCTTCATGGAAGATGAAAATTTTACCACTGAACCACCTGTGCACCCGATTGTTGTGACATTTTCCTGTGCTAATTTCAGCCTGCTTTTGTTTCAGAATCCATCAATACACTTAATAATTTGAAACTTTGGCTAGTCTCCCCCTAATTTATAGTTGACTTTGGAATTAATAGTAACATTGGAATTTTGCGACAGAGTTTCTATTTTGATCATGTAAAAGTTTGTTGGTTTTAAGCTAATAAGAAGGGACAATAGCAATATAGGGGTTTCCAAGGTTGGTTATAGATGAGTAAGAGAGTACAATGTTTAAGAAATAATTTTGATGACTGAGGAAGCAGAATAGGGAACTCATCCTTAGGAATTCTTTTCATTTGTCAAATTTCCTCAATACCTTTTATTTAGGGAACTCCTAGACATCAGTCTCACATCTCAGACGTCTCTACCCACACTGTTAGATCAACACAGACCCCATAATTTATTTCAGACCTCTCTACAGAACTGGGAGATTGTGTGTGCTCATTGCCCAACAGAAATGGGATATGCAAGTGGCAAAGTTTCCTTTAGTTCACTTGGGTATTCCCAGCTATCTCTAGTGCAGCTGGGAGTAAACTCTTAACAGCTGTGCTGTTCAGCCTTTTGTACCTAGTGCAGACCAGATGGAAAAATGACAAAGGACGAGCTTGGCAGGTTATGTAAGGCTCACATGCTCTGCCCTTTATTTTATAGACAGTGGGAAGCCACTGAAAGTTTTTAAGCAAGAAAGTGGGGTGATCAAATGTGTGTTTTGAAAGAGTCCTGTGGCTGTAGCCTGGAGGTGGGGCTGTAGCAGGGATAAGACCAGCGCCAGGTAAACTACTTAGAAAGTGATTTCAACAGTGTGGGTGAAAGTTGGTAAGGACGGAAAGTTTAATGCAGTGGCAGAGAGGATGGAAAGAGGGGGACATATTTCACATGCATTTGGAATGCGAAAGTGAGAGAACTTGGTGGCACAAGGACTCTGCAAATGCAGGAGAAGTGTTGAGGAGACGACCAAGTTCTTGTCTGGGTGGGTGAACGGTGATGCCTCACTGAGCATGGTTTTCATTTGGGATGTGGCACAGAGGAGGTCAGGTTTGAGCATATCGGATGTCAGTAATTCTTTATTTTTTCTGGAACTATTGGAATTCATGTAGAATTTCCATTGCCTTTATAAATTCATTCATTTTATTTTATTAGGCTTGAATATAATGAATTTGCGATGCCTGCTGTCATGTATTCAAATTAGTTCCTCATTTCTTATGCCTACATCTTCATAAATTCATTCATTCCCTGAACAGGTGTTTGTTGAGTATTTATTCATACTATGTGCCAGATTTGTGTTGAGAGCAACTCTGACCTCTTTTCCTCATTCCCATTTCACCCATGTCTGATTCCGTTGCCCAGTCTTTCTCAGTCCAGATCCCCACACTTCTGGTCCCAGGCCATGTTACCAGTCCTTTGGTCCTGCCAGATATCCCTGAATTGGCCTCAAGGGGCATTCTCTGGAGCCCTCTTTTTCCTGTCTGTGCTGATCTTTCAGACACTGGACATTTCCCTTCTTGGACATCCTGCATTCATTCATATGCCTACTCTTAAAAATATTGGCTTTTGGGGGCTATTCTCCATTCCTTTCTTTGTATATTTAAATATAAGTTAGATTCATTTCATCTGGCCCATTTCACAGTCTGGCCCACTCTGTCTTCCTGTTCCTATGTTACCAACACCATAGGAGAATTCTGAAAGAATATAATTATGGAACTTATGACTACCTAGATGAGAAACTACGGTGGGTAAGTTCTAAAATACCAAAATACAACGTAAGTTATACGGGGAATGGTATGTTTTTGAATAAATATCTACTATCTCAAATGGTTGGCACTGAGGAGTTTTCTATCTGAAAAGTGTTTATCTTGGGGACCTGCCCCATTTCCAGGAAAGCATGGCTTCTTCCCACTCCCTGAAGGGCTGAGGGAGTGCACTCACCATTGTAAGAAGGGCTTAGGATGGAAGTGGATAAATTTGGGGTTGTCCCACTTAGGCACCTTGGTTGGCATCTAGTTTTTGCAGTTTCCTTTGGTTTCAGGTTTTATCCTTAATGGAATTTCAGGAGCCCTCTGAATATTTCCAAGCAGAGGAAAGGCACTTAATTTAGTCTTGGGCAGAAAGCTTGGTGAGTGTTTTCCTGATACTGATTATTTCTCCAGTTGTGCAGGTTTTATTGTAATATACTTTGAAGATACTGCTCCTTCCCTCTAACAGCACAGAGACAAGTGGGCATTTTGCTTGTTTTATGATTGGTTTACCATCTGTGTGACCTGATGATGCCAGGACATAGGATGGAAGGGGCATGGTGATGGAAGAGGGATATAAAAGAAGGGAGGAAGAAAGAAAGATATCCTCATTCAGGCTCTAAGGCACCTGATGCATTTTTGGTCAAGAAAGTCTTGAGAATTTGGGGAAGCTAATGAAAATTACCAGTTAGAAAGGCCTGAGAAGGAAGACTTGTGAAAGAATTGTGGGATTCATTGTAGATAAAGGTGCACCTATAGAAGAGAAGTGTGTTATTGAGAAGAACATTTCCTCCTAGAATAGATAGGACAATGTAGCTGGATTCTGGCAAGAGAGCCTCGTCCTCCATAAATGTCTGGAGACAAGTGAGCTAGCCTTCCTGGAGGAACAATCAAAGCAAAACCTCATTGGTTCTTTCTGGCAATGCTGTGCCAAGTTAGATGGAATATTAGATGTAATCTTTCGGCCAAGGTATAGTTGATGTACCAAGGCTGTCTTCAGCTGCTGTTTGAGGAAAGAATTTGCTAAAGGGAGCAAACTACACAAGAGAATGGTTGGGTCTACAGTAAGACCAGACTCCAAGAGGGAGAATCTCCTTTTCTTGGGTAATGAGAATAAACAGTGATGAACACAGAGAATTTTCTCTCAGATCTCTCATAGGATGTAGACACAAAAAAAGTGAAATCTACCTCAAAGACAAATTTCCTTCACCCCAGTTCTGCAGCAAGTATCATCTATATGCTGTTCAATCTCTCCAATAATGGGGCCACAGAGAGGGCTGTCTCTTCTCAAAAGAAAGCAGGAGGAAGTTTGGTCAACACTCGAAAATCTGGTATGAACCTGCTGCTAACAAATGCTCTAAATCATTTTCCTTGGGATTTGTGACTGGTGAGAAGGTTTGGAATGGAGAGCATCTGTCAGAGAGTTTGGTAATCCTCTAGAACAAACCAGATCTCATGATACAGGGAAATCAACTGAGGCCTCCTGGACAGGAGAGACCAGACCCTCAGGTCCATGGCATGGTATATCACGCAGATCATCCAGATTTGGGGATAATAGCATCACAGCAGGGATGATGAATCCAAAGAAATAGTTGGCCTCGCCCTGCCCTCAGGAATATCACCTGAATTCTCACTTTCCTATAGGAAACTGAGACCAAGTGGGTCCAAATATATTGTTTAAACTAATATTTAGCCAATTCGGGGTCAGAGCACTTTCCTCTCTACACATGTGTAAGTTTCCTGTGACAAATCAGGTGGCTGAAAGCAACAGAAATGTATTGTCTTACACTCTGGAGGCAGTAAGTCTGAAATCAAGGTGTTGGCAGGATCATGCTATGCTGCCTCCAAAGGCTCTAGGTGAAAATTCTTCCTTGCTTCTTCCAAATTTTGGTGACTCCAGGTATCCCTTAGCTTGTGGCTGCATCACTTTTGTCCTTGCCTCCATCTTCACATGGCCTTCTCTCCTCCCTTGCATGTCCCTCCCTCCTCACTGTGTATCTTTTACAGGGACATTTATCATTGAATTTTAGACCCACCTGGATAACCTAGGATGATCTCATCTTGAGATCAAAAACCTGATTATATCTTTGAAAACACCTTTTCCAAATAAGGTCACAGTCAACAGTGGTTCCAGGGGTAGAATCTGGACATATCTTTTCAGAGCCAACTTACAACACACAGGCTTCCTTATTTTGCTTCTAATGATGGCATCCTATCTGCCAACCACTGCGATCTTTATGCAAAATGTATAGAGAGATAGTGTAAGATGGTGGTATTACAGGAAGGGGTTGGGGAAAGACGTATAGCGGATATATACCAGAAAATTTCTGTTACTAAGTTTGAGTTTTGTTTTCTGGAAGCAAAAGATTTGCTTAATTACTTTTTTTTCCCTTTTGTTTCTGGTTTATTTTGTCTCACCAAATGTCCCACGCTTAATTACTTTTTAATATCTGTATTTCACTGTTTACATTTTTTAATTTTCTAGAAGCTGAATATTTGCAGTGTTTGAAAAGAAGGAAGGTATTTTATGGATGGTATGCATCTTTTTTTTGTTAATTTTCTACAAAACCTATGAAATGGTTTTCTATATTGCCTTTGAAACTTAAATATTATGTGTCTTGTCCCTCATGCTCATGCTTTCAAGGGAATCTGTGTATGATGTGTGTAGGTATACAGTCATCCATTTTAGTCCTGTGGGACTTCAACAATTACAATTTAATCCATTAGCAATGGGAGGGTACCAATCAATGGCACTGCTAAACCCACATTTTGTGATTCCTAAAATAAACAAATTTCCCTTGAAAATTAAAAAAAAAAATTTCTGTCTAAGTAAGTGAAGAGATTTCTTCTGCAGTCCAGGAGTCCTGTGAGCATCCAAAGGAGTCGTGCCTTTGCCCTTTGACAGGTGTGCCCTCTTAACTTGTCTGCACTCATCATTCTCTGACAAAATCTCGTTTTTCTTATTGAACCCCATTGTACTCTTAGAAATCAAATCTGGCTCATACGATTCACTGCCCAAGGCAGGACCATGGTTGTTCCAAATAGTTATATATGCCAATTCTGGCTTCCATGCCTCTATCATCCCCCACACACTACCCATCTCTTCTACACATCTTTTGATCCTTGACAGTATCCTTTTATCCTACATCAAACGTCCTGTACCTTGCCATTCTTCTCTCAACAGTTTTGTGTAAAGACTGAATAAAAGCCTTTATTTTATGCTAAGATATAAACATAAAAACTTGTGGAATACTGACATTAGGACTTGCCAGGTTGCAGATCTTGCCTCAAATATGTACTGTAAATCATCCCAATAACTCTACATGCTAGTTAATATTTTTATCACCCTCATTTTTTATAGGAAGAAAACGAGGCTTTGAAGACTTCCTTAATGTAACCAAAGTTATTCAAATGGGAGACTTAAGACTGGAACCCAAGAGAACCTAATTCCAGGAAATTTACTCTTACCTTATACCATAAATAACAGAGAAGTCTTAAAAGAATCCCTGGGAAATGTTTCATGTTTTTAAAGAATAAATTTCAAGCCAGTTGGATAACTATCTGATTTAGAGTTTCAAAACAAAACCAATCATGGTGAAGACATTTTAGAGACACATGGGAGCCTGGTGAGGTGGGGAGGAGACTTGAAATCATGACATACCATCACTTGTGTCACTGATTTGTATTATCTTTGAAGCTAACCTGTGAAAGTTATCACAGAGTGGGCTGTCTCAGGAGGGATTATCACTGAGAAGTCGCTTGGACAATGGCTTGTCTAACAGGCCAGGGGTTGTAGCAAAGATTTGTAGATTGGTCTTTATCTGCTGAGAGTGGCTGAGTCTTCAGAGTCCTATTTGAACTTCCCAGAAGGTGTCTTTGGCTGCCTTTCCATCTTAATGGGGAAGCATTTGCATGAGAATCACCACCACTGAAACATCTTGGTGCCACTGATCTAAACTACTATTGTGTTGGTATTTTCCAAGAACCCAAGTGAATTTTACAAGGAAGATGCTGATTTGGGGGGGTGGGGATGAGAGGTAGGGGAAATGCAACCCAACAGTCCCTCTCATCCATCACTGGCCAGCTTGTAACTGGTCAAACAAGAGAATGTTCTGAGTTACAGTGATTGCAGTGGGTTTGAAGGGAAATTGGCAAAGTTGAAAGATGTTTGGAAGCAAGAGGAGTAGCAGTTGGTCAAAAAAATGTATTCATTATATAACAGGTAGAAATCTGGATCCCAAATCTGTCTATTCAGTTGATCTGGAACAGAGTCTAGGGATGAATCCTTATTTAAAGCATCCCCAGGATGATTTTGTCAACAAATCTTTAAATTGTGTTGAAATTGGAGACAAATCTGAGATACTTTCCTTTGAATCCAAGAAGAAAGTTGCCACTGGCACTAATGGCTAAGCAAGTGGGAATGGGGAAAGGGGACATGAGCTTTGGAATAAGCACACAGTGATAAGATATTGAGAAAGTACATATTCTGTCCTCAGTAAGAAGTCAGAGAGCAGATATATATATTTTTTCCCTCATCCATGCTTAAAATCCTTCATCATTCTTTGTTTTCCTCCCCCTGTGGGTTAAAACTCTATTCCTTTATTTGGCTTTTGAAGGCCTCCCGAGTGGCCACATCTACCTTCCCACCATATCCCCCATCAGTTCTACAGTGGAACCTTCAGGGCAGGCCCAGCAGTCTCCTCCCTGACCCCAGAGCAACCATGTCCTTTCCCATCCCTACCATCTTTGCTCCTAATAGTTGCCCTTCCCGACACTCTCTACTCCCTGAGCTGTCCACATATGGATCCCTCTCATCCTTCACTGGCCAGCTCAAATCTCACCTCCTCTGCAGGCAACAATAGGTCTCTCCTTCCCTTCTAATTATAGTTCTTCATGGTCTGCTCACTCATTTGGCCTTAAAATCATTACTTAAATTTGAAAGTACAGATGCATTTCTTACAACACTGTATTGTAAATGAGAAGGCTAGGGATCTTAGATTAATTCCGCTTCTCCTCCCTTAAAAAGGTCTAGTATAGTGGTAAGTTTGTAAATATTTAAGGGCAGGGTGGCAGAGAGGCATTTCTTGAAGCTGTGAAACTCAATGAATCTATGAGTGAGAAAATGTAAAAAAAAGGAAAGAACGGGGGTGAGGCAGCAATAGCTGATGGAGGAGGAAAGTCTCAGAGGTTTGCTCATTAGCAGCCTAGGAAAGAAACATTTTTGAGAAAGGAACAACTCTCAGTCTATTGATTCAGAGGTTAAAGCAGATGTGGGAGAGAACATATATTATTTTTATAGCAAAATAGAGTATGTACAAACTTTACATAGCAGATTGTATATGGGGGAACTCACTTTTTCATTCATTTTTGAGGAAATATTTATTCAGTGCTTCCTGTGTGCCAGATGCTGTGCTTATTATCTGGAAATATTATAGAGAGGTCTGTTCTTAACTTGTGAAGTGGACGTCATTTTAGGCCATCTCCATGCCCCTTAATGCCATCTGAAAAGCATGAGTTATGCTATTTCACATTGCATTAAGGAGCACATGGCATTTGTTTTCATGGGAATCTAACTAAGCACAGATGTCTGATTGTGCATTCTCACCTAGGGATTTAGCTACAAAACAGGGGCTGCCTTTTCTCTCATCTCCCACATGCCCATTTTGCTTTGATTGTACACTTGAGTATTGAGATTCTTTTTCAAACGACAGCATAAAAGAATCTTAATGGCAAGAAGTGTAGTCTGTTTTCTAATCCATTACTGCTGGTGTACTATACAAATATAGGTTGATGCAAAGCTAGCAGATCTTCTCTCATTTTGGGCCAGAGATCTTTGCTTGTTAGAGCCAACCACTTTCCTTTCCAACCACACATCAATGTTTTCAGGCCCTGCCTCTTGTTTCCCACCTGAGACTTTACATTGAGAAGCAAAATATTTATTAGATTTGTTTTGCCAGTCTAGCAACTAAGATCTCATGTCTTCCTGTAACTTCCATTTGGTCAGGAGGCATAGTATGAGACTTGGAAGATTCACCTGAATGACTCTCATTTGTTACTTTCAGGTCAATAAGATTCTTAAATGGTCAAAGGCCTGCAACACTGTCTTTGCCATATCCTGTAAATCTTAAACAGGGCCCTCCCTGGAGAAGAATGACCCAAAAGAAATTTAAGTCTTTTAAGTATTGAATAGGACATATTTAGGAGGAAAAACTAAAGAAGGAATCCATTTTGCTGATCAAACATTTTTAAAAAAACACTAAAAATACATTAACCAAACTTTTAAAATCGACTTCATTAACTTCCTCAAATTGCATACGCATTAATAGGATTTTTATTATTAATTCTTCTAATTTGTTTATATGAGACTTTGAAAGGGGTCTTTTTATTTTCTTGAGCCTAGCTATGCGTCGATGAGACTCATTAAGCATAATGGAATCTGGCAATTTATCACCCAGATTAAAAGCCCTTTCTGCATAACCTCCATTTACCCTTTATATTTCGAGGCACCTCCTTGGCATCAATCAAAGTGTGCAGTGTAATTCCCCACATTTCTCAGTAACAGAATCTCCGTGTAGCTTAGGCATGTCCTTCCTGTCCCTCACGGCCCTTCCTCCGGCTCACATTTACCTGAATATCCAATTCTTTTGATTCCGGTGAAGTTGCAAAAAGTACACAGAATTAAGTTGTTTGGATAAATGCAATCTTGCCTTATCTATTATTTCTTTCCCAAGCCCTTTCTGGTCCTGTTTGTTCACTGGAGCCTTGTTCTTCAGAAATCCATGCCCTTAACAAATGCTAAACATCTCTTTCTTGTTATGAATGGAACATTAGCCACCTAAGGTCTCCTGTCTTCCCCCATCGTGACTAATAGGATTGTAATTTCATCAAGGTCTCCAATGACATAAAAAACCATGCCAGTTAAACGTTAAGTGGATTTGGATGTCACCTGATCTCCAAGATGAAATTCAAAGTGCTGTCTGCTTAAAGGTTCAGAGACCATGGTGGGGTCCCGGCTAAACAGGCTGCTCCAACCCACGTGAGGTGTCGCTGATGGGACAGACTGAATGAAGATAAATTATTTCTTAAAAAACACTTCAAAGAAAACATAGTATGCCTGAGCAGACACTGGGACGATATAACTACTTGTATTTCATTCCAGTCTCTAGATTAACAATCTCTCTCTTTTATAAATCAGAAGTCAACATTCAAAGGCTCTTCAAGCCATGTTAGGTTCTGTTCCTACATACAAAGAAAGTGTTATTCATCTAGGGTTTAGATGTTGACGGCTTTTGCTTGTTTGCTTTTTAATTGTTGTTTTCCTTTAATTGGTATTGATTTGTCTGCCTTCCACATTTTCACCTTAGCCCTGTGTTTGTGATAACTAGATGGAATCAGAGGAGCATGGTTTAAGCTTCAGAACAGAATCAAAGTATTTAGTGCATTCATTCAGAGTTCAAACCTGGCCCCTTTGCCTCGGTCCTCTAATTTATAAGGTCAAATAGTTCTATTATAACTTTAAAAGAACAGAAGTAGTTAATGTTTTCTTCATGCTGCTTTCTGAGACAGCAAACCACAAATTACTTCTGAGATAGCAAACCACATCTGTTTCTGTCAGGGGTTCACTGTTTTTAGAGACAGCAGTTCCAAACTTTGGCGTCTTTGTGACTCAAACTTCACTTCTGTCCCTAATTCTGATTCTTCATCAGTTGACTCTGCCATCCTCATTTCCACAGCCCTGTATCAGGGTTCCCTGCCTTCAGCATCCCCCTGCCAATCCATCCTACACAGTGCTGGAAGACTTGTACAACTCAGGTGGCTTTTGCCACATTACCTTGATGAAAGTCATCCATGGCTCCCCATTTCTAGCCACATCAACTATAAACGACTCTTTCTGTGGCTTGCAAAGCCTTCAATGATTTGGCCCCGCCTGACCCATCCAGTGCTGTCCCCATAATGCACTAATGGTTCTTTCCACCATCAGTCATCGGTCACCTTGTGTGACATGTCCTTGTGCAAATGTCCTTCCCAATTTTGGCCTTTTCAAAGCATATCCATTTTTTACCTGTTTGACACTTCCTCTTCTAAGTCTTACGACTTCTACTCCTCTGAATGCATGAGCATTTGCAATATGTGTCATGCAGTGTAAACTTCATTCTCTTTTATTTGAGGTTTATATGTCCCGCCTACTTCCAAAAGGTTTGCAGCAGTTATTTAAGTACATAGCATCTTGTAATGCTCGATTATTGCTTTCTGCCTCTATCCCTTATCTCCTCAATTCAGTCATTAACTCTTTGAAGGCAGGCACCATACCTCATGCTTCACTTTGAACTGTAGCATGGAATAATGGACCATACACAGGGCTCAGAGTCAAAGGCCTTGAATCCAAATATGGTTCTCCTACAAATTTACAGTGCAACCTTGGGTGACTCACTTGGGCCCTCAGGGACTAAATAATAGAAAACTGCTCATAGTTGCATATTTCACCAAGGGTAAGAAGTTGTTTTTTTCTTTTTTATTGTTCATAAAAATGATAATTTTTCATTGTAAAAACAAAAAAACTGAATATTATAGAATCATTTAATGAAGAAAGTAAAACTCAGCTGAGTTTGCACTGCACTGTCAACACTGGTATTTATCATTTTATATAGATTTTTTTTATCTATCTGTACAAATGGCCAAGAGATCTATCTATTCCTATTTATCTCTCTTTCATCTATCATCTATCTGTTTATCTACCTGCCTACCTACCTATCTATCTAACACGTAATGGGAAAAATACTTACATTTTTTGGCACCCTTCTTCCACTTCACAATAGAAGATGAACATATTTTTACTTCAGTAAATTATTATGCCAATGTATGGATGTTAAAGTATATATAATCCCTTCTTGAAAATTCATTCTAGAGAATGGTGTCAGAATAGACATACGTACGAACTGCTAAAAAGGGTATACAATCACTAATTTGTTAAATGTATACCTTTTTATTTTTAACTTTTTTTATTGTATAGTATAACATATATACAAAGCAGAGAAATAAAAAAGCAATAGTTTTCAAAGCACTCTTCAAAAGTAGTTATAGGGGTGGGCCACAGTGGCTCAGCAGGCAGTTCTCACCTGCAATGCCGGAGACCTGGGTTCGATTCCTGGTTCCTGCCCATGCAAAAAAAAAAGTACTTACAGGAAAGATCCCAGAGTTTGTCATCGGCTACCATACGATCCTCTCATATTTTTTCTTCTAGGTGCTCCAGAATATAGGAGGCTAGAGGGTGTAAATATTTTTTTATTGTCACAATTGAATTTTTTTCCTTCTTTTATTTTGTGAAAAATAACATATATACAACAAAGCTATAAATTTCAAAACACAGCACCACAATTAGTTGTAGAATATATTTCAGAGTTTGATATGGGTTACAATTCCACAATTTTAGGTTTCTACTTCTAGCTGCTCTAAAATACTGGAGACTAGAAGGAATATCAGTTTAATGATTCAGCATTCATATTCATTTGTTAAATTCTATCTTCTCTGTATAACTCCACCATCACCTTTGATCTTTCCATCCCTCTCTTTAGAAGTGTTTGTACTATGGCAATTCTAAATTTTTGATATTGGAAGGGTCTGTCGTTAATATGGGCTAGGAAGATGGAACTTTTTGATGTTCTGGAGAGACTGGGCTAGGTTTCAGGACTTATATGGACCAGGGACCCATCTATCTAGAGGCTGTAGGTTTCTGAAAAGTCACTCTAGTGCATGGAACCCTTGTGGAACCTTATATATTGCCCTGGGTAGTTGTTCTAGTTTGCTAGCTGCTGGAATGCAATATACCAGAAACAGAATGGCTTTTAAAAAGGGGGATTTAATGAGTTGCTAGTTTACAGTTCTAAGGCCGAGAAAATGTCCCAATTAAAACAAGTCTATAGAAATGTCCAATCAAAGGCATCCAGGGAAAGATACCTTGGTTCAAGAAGGCCGATGAAGTTCAGGGTTTCTTTCTCAAGTGAGAAGGCACATGGCGAACACAGTCAGGGCTTCTCTCTCAGCTGGAAGGGCACATGGCGAATACAGCATCATCTCCTAGCTTTCTCTCCTGGCTTCCTATTTCATGAAGCTCCCCGGGAGGCGTTTTCCTTCATCTCCAAAGGTTACTGACTGGTGGACTCTCTGCTTCATGGTGCTGCAACATTCTCTGCTCTCTCTGAGTCTCTCATTCTCCAAAATGTTTCCTCTTTTATAGGACTTCAGAAACTAATCAAGACCCACTCAAATGGGTGGAGACATGTCATCACCTAATCCAGCTTAACAACCACTCTTGACTAAATCACATCAACCAGGGAGATGATCTCATTACAGTTTCAAATATACAGTATTGAATAGGGATTATTCTACCTTTATGAAATGGGATTTATA
>PVIY010057029.1:0-13065 GCA_004026745.1 Myrmecophaga tridactyla
GGAGGTAACCGAAATATTTAAAATTATGAAGGATCTTATTTATTTATTCATCCATTTGCTTATGTGTTTATATTTGTACATTGTTTCAGAAAGTATTTGTTAGCTTTTAGCAGTATGAAATATATTAAGATAATGAATTGAAAGTAGAGGAAAAATTGCGAGGAAGAGGACATGAAAGGAAGAATTAAAACATGGGTTAAATATTTGGCCCATACATTTGTCTAAAAGCTTACTAGAGAAACCTATGATATATATATATATAAATGGGGAAACAGAAGTTTTCATGTTCTCTTAGAAACCCTGGAATAGAGTTTAAAAGATAGTTGGCTTTACATCCCTCTGGTCCAGCCAAGGGTTCTCACTTGTTCCCTTTGGGGGTCCCACTCTGGGACTGGAGCAGGCTTGCCCTGGAATGACATGGAGCAGGGGTCTGCAAACCCAAATTCAGCCTGCCACCTGTTTTGCTTTAGACTCCAAGCATATATTATTACATTTTTAAATAATAGAAAAAGAGAATCAAGAGGAGAATAAAATTTCATGACACATAGGGAATTCACATTTCAGTGTCTACAGATAAAGTTTTGAATTTCATCAATCAAAAAAAAAAAGAGTTGGCTTTAGGGAAAGCCAATGTATTTTCAAAACAGTAAATAAATTGTACTGCTTTTGTTATCCCTAGGGGTGGTATAAGCTAACAATATGAGTTGATTTAGAAAAGGTAATCTGTTTAATCCTTAGATTGTGAAGAATATATCAATCTCAAGATTAATACTGTGACAGCATACTGTACTTTGATGTAAATGTTAAAGAAAGAACATTGTACTGATGAATTTTACTACGTTGCACTGTATGCTTTTCATTATTTTCAAACTCATCATTTTGTGGTTCTTCAAATCTTTCCAAAAATTTTTCAGGTCTTTTTAGCCGAGTAGATAATAACTGCACATTGAATCCAAGTAGTGTAATCAGTGTGAGTAAACAGTCCATTCATTTTACAATGCTTTTTTTTTTATATGATGACAACATAATGTTTTGATTCATGGCCAGTCATTTCTGAGCTATAGATATTTCATTCTACTATGTTTTGTTTCTATTATGCTTTTACTCAATATAATCCTGTTTTGGATTTATATACTTTTTTATTCTCCTCAAATATGTTAACCATTGGCTTAATTACTTATATACTCTGTGGGTATTTCCTTTTAGCGAGTTCAAGATGTATTCATTCATTCTGTCAATGAATGCATTTTTAAAACTCTCTTTATGTAAAGCCTTGTGCTAGGTGTTAATGATGAGGAAAGGAGAGGTCAGGTAATGAAGTTTGAGACAAACACCCTTTCCCAAGTAATTATGTGTTGGTGAAGAATACAGTCTTATGCAATGATTTGACAATAGCATGCAAAGCCATTTTTTTTCTTCTTACGTCTCGAAACACCTTCTTCCCTTAACTTCTGAGATACTCTCCTGATTTCCTACTTCCTTTCCTGTTTTTGCTTCTTTACCCTCTTTACAGGTTTGTCTTCTTTGATTTGGCTGTTAAATATTGAATGTCTTTAGGGTTCTACCATAGAATCTCTTCTAGGTGGTGCCATTCATGTCTGTGGCTTCATATATTCCCTATCTACCCCAAAATCCATATCTCTAATTTTAACCTCTCCTAGGACTCCAGAACCATATATCCATGAGTGCCAACTATACATGAATGACTTCTTGAAATTTACATCTGGAGATCACAAAGACACCTCAATGGCAATATGACCAAAATTGAACTTGCTATATTTCCCCTCCAAATTTGATCCTCTTCTATTATTCCCTAACTGGCAAATGGTACTTCCATCCAGTTATAAACCAGAGACAATCTGGACACTTTCCTCTTCTTCTCCTATCATATCTAATCCATTACTAAGTTCCAATGACTTTCACTCCTAATATCTACCATCCATCAGCACCATCTTTGCCTTAGTCCAAACCACAACCATCTTTCTCCTGACTACTATATGGTCTTCTCAGCTTCCTATCCACATATACATTGACCCACATTTACAATATTCTCCAAATTGGAGCCAGAGTTTGCTCAAATAGAAATCTATTTTCAAAACCCAAATCTTATTACATCACACTTATGGCTTAAAAATCTCCCATGAATTCCCCTTTGTCCTGAAATACACACACACACACACACCACAATTTAGCATGATCTATAAGACCTTACCAACCTCTTAAACTTCTTCTGTTGCTACACACTACTCTATGAACTCTGCCCTCCACGTATTAGCCTCTTTTTTTTCACATTTCTTTGCCCAAGCCATGCTCCTTCTTCACATAGGACCTTTGCACATGCTTTCTGATTTTCGCTAAATGTCTTTTCCCTCTTTCACTGAGTAAATGCCAACTTGCCTTTGTATCTCAGCTCAAATGTCACTTCTACAAAGAGGCATTTCATCAACCCCAAAGTCTAGATCAGGTAATCTTACTACATGTTCTGATGGCATCTTTTGCTTTTCCTCTATAAAGCTTTCATAGTTGTGATTTGATCTTTATTTGTATGGTCATTTGAATTGTATATGTGTTCCCCACTAAATTCTATGAAGCTAGATGTTGTTTTTTTCTTTATTTGCTTACTGTATGTCTCCATGTCTTAACACATAGAATTGGCCAATAGATATTGATTGAATGAACAAGTTTAAAGTAGTATTGTATCAAATAAGGGCCATTTTAAATGGTACAAACATGTTGCTATGGGAGTTGCAGTATTAAATGTGGGCTGAAGGATCAAGTTCAGGTATGTGAACTGCTGTCTTGTTGAGGGGGTGGCTTTTATTATCCTTAGAGGAGAACATCTAGGTAGAAGGTGAGAGTTTTGATCTCCCAGCTGCTGTTAACAAGCTTCTCCAAAAGACTAAATAAAATACCATAAAGAGCTTTTATGACAAGGTGCCAAGCTTTGTCATAGAGCCAACAGGCAGGGGAGAAGTAATGAGAGTTTTTTCACTCCAAAGCTCTTAAGTGGCTGTTCCAGAGTATGGATGGACAAGCAGCTGGATCTTTGAAAAGATTTTCAGAGGGAAAGTCATGTATCTGTTAGGTAGTTACTAAAAGAAGTGAAAATCTAAACTGAACTAAGAACTTGCCATTCTTGGATATCCTAAGGTTTATCCTTATTTTTCTATTATAGTTTAAAGATATTATATAAATAGGAAATAAGTGATACAGAAATGGAACTGGCATTGTGATAAGAGAAAACAGCTATATGTTTCACATTGAATAGACATGGTTTGCTTACATATTTAGGTCTATGGTCTTCAAAAGTTAGCTAACCTATGTGAGCTTCAGTTTCTCCACGTATGAAGCAGTTTATATTTTGGTGAGGAATTTGAGACATAAAAACAATACAATCTTATTGACCTACATGCAATACCATGGTCTACTTCTTTCATCTCGAAATACCTTCTTCCCTTAACTTCTGATACTCTCATGGCAGAGTCATGAGGATTAAATGATCCAACCTGCCTTTATGGACCTTAGCCCATAAGTGCTTACTAAACCATCATTTATAACTGCCATGTCAGTAAAGAGGTATGTGTTTCAGAAAATGCCAGAGTTTGTTGATTATTTAAGCATGTTAGCATGACCTACAAAAAGTATGATAAAAAGGAAAGAATATTCAACTGCGTTCTCATTGCACCCATGCCCTTATCAGAAGTATGATACTAGGAAAGAACTTTCTTGAACGTCCTTTAAAAGGTAATCTCTTTTAGACAGGAAACAATAATAGTCACAGTCTCCAGAGCAATAACTTCAGCTTCTCAAAAGGTAGGGCTGAGTGATTCAGTGGTAAGACAACCCAGAACCAGTAGCTGAAATATAATATTATTAAAAAAAATAAAATTAGCTTTTATATATTTTTTAGAAGTGGGATATCACTTCTAAAGTGTGGAACTAGGGACATGAATTTTTGGTACTAATGCTATTGGATGTTTTTTTGGAAATTGGGTCATCCCAAGTGAAAAGGTTAATTTGCTTAAAAAAACACAGGACCTGTAAGCACAGGTCCTCATAGGTTGAATGTTTACCCTCTAAATTGTTCATCAGGTAGTGTCGATACAACCCTGAAAAAAAATGAGACTCTTTAAAAGTTTCCACCTACTTCAGTGAACAAAGTTATTAAAAATCAAGGCAAATTCTGTAAAGAAATGTGCCCATCAACCTTGTCAAACTTCTGTTTATTGACTCATCTTTAGTTATAAAGACTATGGAGATTTGGCTTTACCCACTACACTACAATATATTTTCAATGATATAACCACACAATATTCACATACTTTTGATTGAATGATGAAGAACATATTTTGGGTTTCTTCCCTTTAATTTTTGTTTGAGGTACTAAAGTTGTCCTCCTAGAGACAGACAACAGAAATTGCTTTAAATATTTTTCTATTACTTCTTTTCATAGAAATATCTTGCAGGATCAGTTTTGGAAAGCCAGGTGTAGTATAATAATATAGAGCCTTCTGCCCTGCTTTCTATTTCCCACTTAAGGATTTTACCCTAGTTTCTCTTTAGTTATGTCTTTACCTTTAGTTATGTCATAATGTAACTTACGATCTCTGGTATAAATTTGGCCTAGTAATCCATACCAGGAATCATCTGGTAGAAATCAGTCCCCAGATACCTTGAGTAAGCTGACTCCAATTTGGGACTCAGCCCTGAGACCACAAACTTGATTTTGGGTCAAAAACATAAGATCCTCAATCAGGAGCTTGAATAGAACCAAACATCCTCAATGCTGGAAAATACAACTTACCCCCATATGTCAACCAGGTTAAATGAGAAGGAACATGAAGTAGTGGAAAGAGCAAAGATTTTGAAGTAAGAGGGACCTGTAGTCAAAGTCTATAAGCCAAACTTATTAGCCAAAACCTTAGATTAGTTTCTCAACTTTCCTGAACCGAGGAATGAGATATATGCCAAATGTCTTCATGCATGTCTTAATTTGGAATTCCCCAAGGAACAGACCCTGAATAAGGATTCAAGTGAAATTATGCTATTTTGTAAGTGAAGGTTGGGAAAGTGAGACAAGGAAAGGAAGCTAGCAAATACAGGTTGTGTTATCAAATCTATTACCACAAGCATGACTAGAACTTAAAGTTTCTGGGAACCAGGTAAAATAATATCTCAGAGTTATCCCACCTAAACAGCAATGGTGCCAAAGGTATTTTCATGCCAGTTCTCATCAGTCATTGGTTGGAAGCTGATCTGGGGGTGTTAATTCCCTGGCATTTCCAGCCTGTCCTGCTGGCAGGCAGAGTAATGTAGGTTCTGACAGTCTGAAGTAAGGCCAGTATGAACTGAATGGTAAAGGAAAGAGGATGTGGAGGCATCAACAATATCTGCTATGGTCTACTCCTTACTCCACTGAGATTGTCTCATTTCCCACATTAAATTCTCAGAGTCTTGTCATTGATTCTTCAAGGTAATGGCTGGTCACAATTTCTTTAAAAAATAATAAAGTCTTACAGTGGGTTTGGAAGGACAAGCTAGAGTAGTCCCTGCTGCAGTTATTCCTGAGTATGCAAACTGTTCACCATGACCTTTCTCTACCACCTCTTCTAGCTGAGGCCCCTCACCTTCAGCCAGCACTTATGCTGATCTATGCTGCTTGTCTCGTGGAGTCACTGAGAACTTTATCCCCAAGGGGATGAACCCCCAGTTAACTTGAATCTTTTAAGACTGTGGTTTGTGAGGTCATGCTCATATGGTATCACCAGCCATGGGAACACTAAGAAATACCCTAGTGAATCCCCTGAGTTCTAGACATACTCATCCCTGCTCCTGTAATGCAGCAGCAACCCTGGCTCATAATCAGGGTCAATTACTCCTTCCAATTTGTAACTCCTTTCTTTCCCCACTAGACTACCGGCATGAGGAGAGTGCCACCAAAATGACCAGGTGGCATCTTTAACTTAGGTTTAGTGGAATCCTTAAGATGTCCCCTGCAGAGGTGTGCATCCCTCCACCCCCTGTGGAAATGGACCTCCACTCTCACAGAGCCTAGAGTTAGGTGATGGAAAACACAAATTCCCCGAGTAGATCATTAGGAAAAATATAAGCGGGACCACTCCTCCTCCCACCTCTTGGGTCCCATGTCCATGTGGTTTATCTGTTGGGGACACAGTACCATCTAATGGCTGTTGATTCAAAGTAAATACACATATTGAGGGACAGTGCCCAAAACCCCTGGCTGTCCTTCCCAAGCTGTGCCTTTCAGAATCCATTCCAATGTTCTATTACTCTGGCAGCTTCTGCATGATACGTATATGGTGGGATCACTGCATCCTGTGGTCACATGGTCTGAGCAGTAAAGTTGCTAATATAGCCTGAAACAACTGCAGAACCTGCTCTTGCTCTGAACTTCACTCACAACAGGTAACTGGCAGTCAGGCTGGTGTGTGCTGATACAGCTAAGATATTTTTTATTTTCCACTAAAGTATACATACATACCAAAAATTTCAGATACTACAAGTGACTTGATTAATTGTCATGAAGTAAACACACCCAAAAAAGCCAAGATTTTGTGTGGTAATTCTATAAAAATAATTTAACAGATTCATAAATTGATAATGATTGAACCCCATTATTGTATTGCCTCTTACTGCCTAGATTTGAAAATTCTTTAGACAAATTCATGCTCCCAAAATATAGCACTTATTATTAGAACATAAGTCTAATAACAACCCACCATAAATTCATCTTATCTTCCAATGCCAGATTTATGAGTTCTCTCAGCTTTATAAATTTTCGTTCTCTTCTTTATATTATAGCAGAATTCAACATGTACATATTTGAAACGTGTATATATGTATAAATTCCCTTTCTGAAATTTTTCAGGAGGCTAATATCACTTTCACAGCTCCACCAGCTCAGGGGATAAGGAGAGCATATGCTTCTCCATATGTCCAACACAGACTCCTCAATGCATTTATGACTTGGAGCTTGGTGATTGAGGAATGTTTGTAGTCTTTTATTTTTCCTCATAGTGAATCATTCTACTGTACATTTCAAAATCTGTGATTAGTTGAAAGATCCAAGAATTGAGGTACATTTCAACAAACAGCTTCCCATCTGCTAAATGAAGGGTTTTATTTATAACCAGGTATGAAATGGCATTTAACTTATTTTGTTTTTTTAAACATTTTTATTGTAAAATATAACATATATACAAAGCAAAAAAAGAAAAAGCAATTTTCAAAGCACACTTCAACAAGAAGTTACAGAACAGAGCCCAGATTTTGTCGTGTACTATCATCCCACCATCTCAGATTTTTCCTTCTAGCTGCTCCAAAACACTGGAGACTAGAAGGAATATTAGTTTTGTTTTATTACATGTCTGAAGTGCTGAGCAAAAACACTAGCCCCCTCCAAACCATTCTCCCACTGCAGCCAGATCAGGATGCTCCCCTGCCTTAAACTCTTCAACTCGTCCAAAATCCCCACCTTGGTTAATAAAGGGCCTCAGTAATGTGGCTTCTGTCTCCTTCAAACTTACTCTCAAAGACATCCCTTGCTTTCAATCCTCCAGCCAAACTGGATCTTTTAGGTCCTTACGTGTGTCCTTAAACAGGCATTCAACTCTAGCACAATATAAAGATAGAATATGTTTAAAAACCAAATGAAAATTAATACACAACTTACCACCAAAGAGAACCCAGAGAGAGCTTCTAGGAGCATAGGAGTAAGCAGTCGGGGTTTAGGATGGAAATAGGGGTGACCCATCGTGAGGATCTCCTTCAGTTTCCAGTCCAAAGGGGTAACCCAGTGGGTTCTTCCTTGGCATCAAGTTTGGAAATACTTCCAGATCCAGACCAATCAGAAATACTCAAAGTAATTCAGAACTCTTGGGATGCCCAGAACTGGCAGACTTGATTCCCTGGGACTGAGAGTTTGGTAGCTACCCTCTCTCCAATTCACTACCCCACCCAAAGCAGTTCCCCCAGCTAACACTGCCCCCTGACTGACCGAGGAGTTCTCTATTTTGAATTCTGTTAGAGTTTCATGTGAGAAGCCTCAACTGGTCCAAAGTTCAAGCACAGACTGAAGGATTGTTCATCTTATGGTTATGAGATTGTCCCAACCCCAAACCAAGCCAAAGTGCAGGGCTTTAAAACTTCTTCATTTTATATCATCAAATTCTCTTGCTTTTGCTTATACATCAGCCTTCTGGAAAAGCATCCTTTTTTGTTATTTTTAGAGCTTGCTTACCCATTTATGAGCAGATCGATAAATCAGCTAACTTTTGTTTAGTCCTCAAATGCACTTAATTCACTGGTAGGAGCTGTAGGGGTATAAAACAAGTGTCCTTACAAGGTTCAAATCTGAATGGACAGAAAAAAACCTCAAGTGATGAAATTGTAATAGGGTGCTAAAATGCTTTAATTCAGTGAGAAAGACTACTGTGGAGAGGAATTTGAAGATTTTGTGGCGAAAGTGGGATTTTTGCTGGAATTTGAAGGGTGGTTAGGATTAAGATAAGTAAAGGGTTACAGGGAAGCCACTGCATGGGTGGTAGCCAAGGGTGGGCCTGCCTGGGCACAGAGACACAGAGCCAGGAAAGACGATGCCACTTGGTCCTAACCCTAATGCTTGGGCTCCGTAAAGCACTGCCTACAACAGTGGTTCTCAGACTTTAGCGTGCAACCGAATATCCCGGACAGTTTGTTAAAACGCAGATTTCTGGAGCCCAAGAATTTGTATTCTTAACAAATTCACAGGTGTTGCTGATGCTGCTGTTCCAGAGCCCAAGCTTTGAAAACCCCAAGTCTAGACTATGTTGTGAACTAGATGGCTCACCACTCATTATTCATCTGATAATGTAATGCCGCAGGTTGTCTCTCAACAATACCTCTGCACTGCTCTTTTCTGTTCTGCAGCATGTGATCACTCCACCTTGTTTAGATGTCTGCACATTATGCATGTAAACCTTTCCTTCCCATAATCCTTTTGTCCACAACCAGATTGAGTTTGAGCATTTCCTGCCATTTTTTTTCTTTTTGTAAACTGATTTCCCATGCTGTGCCCCTTAGCCAATCTAAAGTTTGAGATTTAGAGGGGAAAAGAATGAATAATGTTATCACTTTTCAACCTCTACTTTACCTATTTATCTCCTGCTAATTCACTGGTAAATGAAAGTGGTAATGGGGGGACCCAATTTCGATTTCCTGTTCAGCCCTGATGATAATTTCATAAGTGGAAGCTTATTTGCCTTGGAATTATTCCTCTTTGATGAAATGATTACCCAAGGAGGCAGCAGTATGACTGTTAGCAGCAGTTCTGATAATTACATGTTGATTTAAGACTTTACATACTAACTAATTAGATTATGGTTGACCCTTGACAAGCTTTGAATTCCTTTAGTTTTATCAGCAATCAGAATACATGGAAAATTGCAAAGTAGCCAAAGTAACCTCTTTCCATGAATAATGAAAGGAGTTAATAGCACATAGTAGGGACTCATGATGTATTTGGCGAATGCATAAATGAATGCATTCAAAATAAATACATGAATTATTTTTCTTTGCTCCATGAAACAAAAACAGACATAGTTCCAGGAGATATGGGCATGGTTATTTTGTATCAGTTTTAAATTTGGCAGGCTACCAAATGTTAATTTGCTTTTAGCTGGTTGAGATTAAATATAATTCCTTCCCTGAGCAACCTTAAAGTAAGCAAGCATGAAAGCATTTTCAGAGTAATCTGGGAGGAATTGACATTTAAAGGAGTTAGCATTACATCTGTACTTTAAGGCTATTAATTTCATAGATAAATTAACTTCATTACTCCATCTTTATCTTGCATTTTTAAAGGATTCCATCAGCTGGAGAACTGACAGCGGAGGGTCGATTGAAACTGCTCTTATCCCAGCCATGCTGTAATTGGAGCCTGCTTCTGGAAACCCTGCTGCATCACGATGGTCTCTTACTGAGAATCTTGCTGAAGAGCTCAAGTGAGTATCTGTAGTTATAAGAACGTCCTTGAGAAACCCAGTCATTGCTAAAGTTGAAAGGAATTTTCTTTCTACTCCAGTGTCGGCAGAAGGACATAAATGAATGCATATTTCAACAGTCAATGGTTTTAGCAGTAGGAAAAATATTGAATCATTTCATCAACCTATTTGAAAGAATTTTTTTTCAGGGATTCCACATGTGGGAAAACAATATTTTTATGTGATACTGTTCTATCACAGCTACATTATATAGAAATGTATCAAGATTAAGGGTTTGAAATGCTAAGTAAATCATAGGAAAGCAGTTAGATTTTCAAGTGGAAGTCTGAATCAGACCTAAAAGAGAGAGAGAGCGATTGCATTAAAGCAACACCAGGAATTTCAGTGGATCATGATGAGTGCTCATGCATCCTATAAACAAGCAAACTGTCTCACAGCCATAACCACTGGGACATGGACAAGTAATCAGGAGAAAATTATGAATGGAAATTGAGGCATAATAAAAGAACATGCTCCTCTTAATGAAACTTAGATTTTTCCCCTGTAAATGCTATTTTAGAAAATGTCAAGTAATGCCGTCCACTTCTAATATACCCCACCCCCCTCTCTCTCTCCCTCTGTTCCCAAATACCCGTAGGTATTTCTCTTTCTGTTCCATACTACACGTGATGCCGGATTAATCTTACCAATCACTAGTTTCACTATAGGTTTCCTGAATCAAAATCGTTTTTTGTCTAGTTCCCTATCACTTGCAAAACCAAATCCAGGTCCTTCAGCCATTCAAAAATGACCCCAAATAATTTTTCCAACCTGTTACAAACCCCACTATTCCCTTGCACCACCCTCCCTCCCCCCATTCTGGCTGATATTCTCCAAGCCTCCGCACAGACGCCTCCTCCACACCTTGGCTCACCAGTTCCTCCTACTAGAACGACCTCTCAGTGGACAACGCAGCTTCTATCAGTCTGCAAGGACCGGTTGATGTTCCAGGTTTTGAACATTCTAGCTCACACTGACCTCTTCCTCTCCTGGAAGCACATACTGTCTGTTATCTTGGCTACTTATAAGCACTTAGTATACACTGCCTTAAATTGTTATTATATTTGTATATGAATGAGGCAGATGTCACCAGCACCTACCAGGCTGTAGGTATACAGATGAGGTTCATGGTATTCTATTGTCCAAATTCTTTGGTTTCTCAAATCTGTCCATATCCAATTGCCCATATTCTTCCAAACATCCAACTAGGTGTTTGCTTTCCAGAAGTCACTTAGGGGAGGTGCCTCACCATTAAGTGCCTGGTGAGAGTATTGCTCTCTCCTGGTGCTCTCAAAAGCATGCAAACATACGATGTCAAAGGTCACTACAGCTCCTTCAGGCCTCAGAGTGCTGTAGCCACACTGTATTCCAAGCAGAATTGCAGAGATTACCCCTCTCCCAAATCCTGTATCTCACTTCATTCCTTAACCCCCAAACAGAACTGGACTTCAAATTTCACTAAGTTCACCTGAAAGCAATCCCTTCAGTTTAAGGCTGTAACTCCATTCTCCTAAAAGGAAAACTGGCCCTAGGGAAACTACTTCCTCAGATAATCAACTTTCAGTGTAAACATATTAAACACTGTGTTCAGTACTTTACCCTCATCATCTTCTTTGATTCTTATCATAACCCTATAAAGTATATTCTATAGTTATCTTCATGTTACAAATAAGAACATCAGAGTTTAAGAGAAATTTACTTGCCCAAAGGCACACACAACTCATATCCTGGATTCTGAACCCAACCAGAGAGCATTCTGTCCCCCGGACTTACAGTACAGGTATTCATGCAATTTAAATCTTGCAGTGGGGTGATGGTGTTGGGCTGAGCTGTTACCTGTCCACCCTCAGGTTGGATGACCCCAAACACCCTGATGCACATGCACTTAACTTGGCTGTTCCAGCTAGGTAGAGGGCTATATTGTAAATTTGTATATTCCTTCTCAAACTAGCGCAGTGCTTATAAAAAGTCCAGTAAAAATGTACAAATTTAAAAAATGTTTTTGCATGAGGAAGAACAAAGGAATGCCATTACTGCAGGGTGCTGAAAATAGATGGTAATTAATATTTTAAAATTTCACCTTATGTGTGAGACTAAAGCAAAAATGTTTATTTGGTACAAAATTTATATTTTGACTAGTACATTTCCTAATATAACTTATGTAGACAGCTTAATTGAACACCATAAGTACATGGAACCTTGAGTAGGACATGAGATTTTGTTGGTTTGTCCAGAGCGATGCCCTGATAAATCCCAGAGTGATTTGAACAGTGAATAAAAAAGTTTTTGCAAAGTCCCCTTCAGGGAATGGTGAGAAAGGGGGAAAATTCAACTTCCCCAAGTTGAATTCTTGATATTCTCACAAGCAGTGCAGACAACCAAAGCTATAGGCTGAGCCCCCAATCTTGGGGTTTGGTCATATGAAACTTAACCCCACAAAGGATAGGTCAAGCCTACTTAAAAGTAGGCCTAAGAGTCACCCCCAAGAGATCCTCTTTTGTTGCTCAGATGTGGCCTCTCTCTCCAGCCAACACAACAAGCAAACTCACCACCCTCCCCCTGTCTACAAGGGACATGACTCCCAGGGGTGTGGACCTTCCTGGCCACATGGGACAGAAATCCTGGAATGAGCTGAGACTCAGCATCAAGGGATTGAGAAAACCTTCTCAACCAAAAGGGGGAAGGGTGAAATCAGACAAAGTGTTAATGGCTCTGAGATTCCAAACAGTCGAGAGGTTATCCTGGAGGTTATTCTTACACATTAAGTAGCTATCACCTTGTTATTCAAGATGTAATGGAGAGGTTGGAGGGAACTGCCTGAAAATGTAGAGCTGTGTTCCAGTAGCCCTGTTTCTTGATGATGATTGTATAATGATACAGCTTTCACAATGTGACTGTGTGATTGTGAAAACCTTGTGTCTGATGCTTCTTTTATCTACCTTATCAACAGACGAGTAAAACATATCGAATAAAGATGAATAATAGGGGGAACAAATGTTAAAATAAATTTAGAGTGAAATGCTGG
>PVIY010057030.1:0-13067 GCA_004026745.1 Myrmecophaga tridactyla
GTAGGTGATTGTTAGAAAATGTTACATTTTTAAAAATCCCTCAATCAGTCTCAGTCTTTCAATTGGTTTATTGAGAGCATTCAGTTTTCATGTGATTACTGATAACAGTTGAATAAATACCTATCTTATGTTCCTTTTTTATTCCCTGTTATTTTCCTCTGTTTTTTTCTTTCTCTACCTTCCACTCTTTTTTTTGCTTTTTCTGGTTTTAATTGCAGATGATATGATACGGTTTTCACCCTTCCCTTTGCATATCAATTATATTTCTTTTATAAAATGTTTGTTGTTTCCCTATAGTTTGGAATATACAGGACAACTAATCTAAGTCCACCTTCAAATTAATTGCACTATTTTATGAGTATGCCTCACACCCACAACTTCCAACAGATCCCTCCCAGTTCCTCCCTCCTGAGACATATAACAGCACTGATATTCATTTCACTTGTGCATAAAGTATGTTCACCCAATACAGGGTTATTATGATTCTGAATGATTTTCTGTGAAATCAATTAAGAATAAAGGAAATAAAAGTTTAATATTGTGCTAATTTGTTCATCCTCAACTGCTCTTCCTTTTTATGTGTAGATTGGTGTTTCTGATCTGTTTCAGGTTCCTTATCTCTAGAGCAGTTTCTTAAACTCTTCTTGTAATGCATGTACACTGGAAATAAATTCCCTCTCTATTTGTCTGAATAACTCTTAGTTTCTCCTTCACTTTTTTTTTCCTTTTTTCTTTTACTTGGGCAGGCACCAGGAGTTGAACCTGGGTCTCCAGCATGGCAGGCAAGTACTCTGCCTGCTGAGCCACCATGGCCTGCCCTCTCTTTCACTTTTAAAGCACTACTTTGCTGACACAAATTATAGGTTGATGTCATTTCTTTCAACAATTTAATATTTTACTCCACTTGCTTGCTTAGATGCTTTGTAAACAAAAATCCAGTGTAATTGCTATCCATTCCATCTATGGATAAGGCATTTTTATTTCTTCTGTCTTCTATCAAAATTAGTTTTTGTCCTTGATTTTCTGCATCTTGACTACATATCTGTACATGCTTGTTTCTTTTTCATGTAACTTCTGTTTTCCTCTGAGTTTACTGAATCTGTGGTTTGCCATCTACTATTAATTGTGTGAAACCTTCAGTCATTACTACTTCAAATATTTCTTCTGTTCATTTCTCTTTTTACCCTCCTGGCATTCCCATTACAGATATATCACACCTTGTATAATATTCCTGCAGTTCATGTATGTTCTGTTTCTTTGCTTAATTTTTTTTTTTTCATTTCTATTTGGGAGGATTCTCTCAATGTATCTTCAAGCCTACTGATTATATCCTTTTTTATGTTCCATCTAACAATGTGCCTACCTAAGGTATTCTTAATTTTTCCCTTGCTGTTTTTAACTTGTGGCATTTCTTTTTTAATTTTTCTTATGCTTTATGTATCTCTGCTACAGTACTCATCTGTTCTGGTATGCAGTCCACTCTTACACAAAAACACTTAGACTATGACTCTGAGTTATTTAGAATTCCCAGACAGACATTTACAAATTCTGTGTCATAACTGAGTCTGTTTCTGTTGCACACATTATCTCTTCAAACTGTTTCATTTTTCATGAAAGAAAATACACGTTATTTAATTTTTTGTTGAAAGTCAGACATTATTTAGGTAAAAGAACTGAGGTGACTAGGCCTCTATTCTTGAGGGTTTTGGGAACCTGTCTAGGAGTTAGGCTGTCTTTACTGTTTGCTTTATATGTAGATGTCTGAGGTTTAAACTTCCCTCAGTGCCCTTATTAATTCTCCATTGTGTTCCTTGCATATCACAGTAAATCCTTCTTAAATCTTATTGTTCTTTCTGTTATATTACTTTGTTATTTTATAGGAGCCCTGTGGATGTAAGCTCTATATAATAATAAGCTACATCTCAGTCTTTGCTCTGGGCTTCAAAAGTTCTTTCCTCCCTTTTTACCATCTTAGTTGAGTCAGGAATGCTAGAGGTGTCTGGGGTTGGGTGTTTCCTTTCCCCATATTGGTTAGGTTCTGATCAAATGTTTTTCTTTGAGGGTAGGTGTAGAGCAGAATGCTCTGGACATATTTTGAATTGGTTACTTTACCCTTGGGCTTATGTAAATATAGTTGTTTCTCCCCTTGTTGAAAGCACTAGGATTTTTTCCTCTGATCATTGCATCTTCTTTAGGAGAAACTTTTGCAGCTTTTAGAGGTAAAACTCAAAGTGTGAAGGGCAATGTATGTGTGGAACCTCCTGGAATTTTTATCTGTCCAGTTAGTCCACTCCTAAACTCTAGCAGTTCATCATTTCTAGCTTTTATACCAGTTCTGAATACAGTGTCTTTTGCTCACTTTGAGCATGATTTTTCATATTTCCAAACAGTTTTTCCTGGACCTCAATTCTTTGATGGGTCTAAAATGAATTGTTGATTTTGTTATTCAGATTTTTTCTTCTTTACACATTAAAATGGATATGTTCTAAGCCCTTTACCATGTTGCCCTGCAAACCAGAAGCCTGCTATTGACTTCTGTATTCTAGTTTTGTTTTTTTTAATTCCCCTTTTATTCTTATTCTTTTTAAGACTGTAGTTGCTTTGTCTCATTTTTAGGTCCTATATATGAACATGATATTATATGAAGGTAATTTTTATTTCATTTTAGCATAACAGAAATCTAAAAAAGAATATGAATTCAGAGGATTGTACTTTATATGTTAAAAATTATAGAAAGTACTATTTTACTTACCTTCTTTATTTTGTTATTTCTTAAATGTTTTATTTCATGTTTTGAAACAATAGCAATATTTTTCTTAAATGGCCATCATACATATTTAAAAATCTTCATCAGTTTTTCTAGTTCCCCCTTGAGAATTAGCACTTAGTGTTCAAAGAGAAAATTCAACACAAACTGGCGGTGTGACCTTGGGCAATTCAGCGGCAATTTGTAAAATCAGAATAATAGCAGTAGCTAATTCAGAAGTTTATATGTGAACTATATATGTTAATATATTTAAAGAATATAGAGCAGTATATGATACATATTAACACCTTTATAAGTGTTTGGTAGATAGACTAATCAGTAAAATGATACTCATGGAACTATATTTAGAGTAAAAAAGACAATTGAAGTAATAAAGCTCTTTCAGTTTTCTATACCTTGGATATTTTGGAATTCTATTTTACTTATAGCTCCATCCATTCCTACAAGAACAGCAACTAGAAAGCAGTTTTGGTAAGAATAAAATTGAGGATGAGAGATTTTCAACAATCAAGTTTGACATCTTGAACTATCAGTCTTTGCAGAATGATATTAAAGCTCAAGTAAAAGTTGGAGAGTTCATCTTTGAATCTCACAATGTTCAGTTCTTTTCCATAAATGATGAACAGATAATGTGGAATGAATTCTTCAATGAGGTGAGAACCATGAACAGGCATCACAGTGCTATTCCTAGAGAGAAAAATGTCTAATGGATAGCATTAGAGTAAGATCCTTGAATTCCATTAAACAAACACTCATGCTTTTTGTCTTTTAGCTTTAAGGCCAGATATTGGAACTAACTTGGCTCAGAAACACTGTGAAACAATGTGTTTGTTTTCAATTATTGAAAACTATTGAACACAATGTCCTTGTAATGATCCAGTAGATCTGTTACTCACATGGCAAGAAAAATCACCTTCAGCAATTTCCTAAAGTAGATATATTATATATAAATTATGCCATGGGGAGTAACCAGAATGACTTATAAGAAAGAAAAAAAATAGATTGCATTGTAATAAAGATAGTCTCAGCAGTGTTACTTGCTAATTTGAGTGTTTTACCATTTCAAATTACCCATCCTATACACATTTATTTTAATTCCTGCTGTTTATTATGATGGAAAGAGTAGGCCTTTCAGAAGCATAGTTGCAAGGACTATACGGTGGTTGAGAGAACATTGAAAATTTTGAATTGTCATTGAAAATTTGACAATTTTCAAAATTATCAGAATATTTTATTAATCTTTTATGTTACACAGAAATTCATCTAACTCATACATAGTTTTAAACAATCATATACTCTTATATCTTATAATAACACCTCCTACCTGTAGGTCATTACTAAATTTTGCTTTTGGAGCTGCTTTATCACCTTGCTTCCCTCTTAAACAGACTCCATCTGCAATCTGCAGTCAAAGGTGTCTATTTGGATTCAGAAAAGCAGCTCAAGAATGGAAACCATTTTGTTGTTTTGATTGTGTTCCCTGTGCTGATGGGGAGGTTGCAAATAAAACAGGTAGGCAATTCTGAAACTTATTCTGAATGTGGGAATGGCACACCATGAGAAATGGTTTGATCATTCCTAATGATATGTGCTTGAATTAGCTCTGGTGTTTCTTTTAACTTCTTGATGTCAGCTGTCTTCATATCTGCATTGAATCCAGTTTCTTCTCTTTCCACCTCAGAGTGTTGCTGAATCTCTCTACTTTGTACAGCATAATCCCAGCAAACTCTGAAGTGCACTGTACATGCATTATCTTCTTTAATGCCCATTTTGCATATAGGGAAGTTGCCAAGGTTATGTATTTAAGGGACAGAGTTCAGGCAAAATCCAGGAATGCTGAGTCAGAGTTCCTTTTAAAAACCTTCACTCTCTAGCGACAGTGTTAGTTATATTTCTAGATCTCTAGTAACTCTCAGTCACAGTGTTTGACAAACCATTTGCAGTTCCTAGAATATGCTTCCTAACTAATTGTTGAATGAATAAATAATTTGTCTCACTAACTACATTTCCCTTGTAAACTTATAATTCTTGCAGAGATTTTAAATAAAAAATTACCCTGTTCTTTCCTTGTGCTAGGGAACTACAATTAAAAACAAAATTTTACTCAAAATATCTGTCTGCAAGTTAGAAGATTAAAAACAATTTTCTATAGCATAGGTTTTAAACAGAATAATGTGATGTGCCACAGACAATCTGCCAAAAAGATTTTACTGAAAGACAGTAAATCTCACTCTTTTATATATAAAAGTGCAATCTCACTCTTTTATATAGCCCAGCAAATATCACCTATTATAAACCTCTTTCAAAATAGGGAAAATGCTAGTTCTTATTTGAGAAGACTTTACATCACCATTTGTCCTCCACACTTGTAGACTGCATAGCAATGGTTCATATTTTATTTATGCTATATCAGTCTGTGTCTTTGGATTGGAGAGTTTTAATGAACTAATATTTGAAGTTATTACTGTAAATGCAGTACTTAACTGCAACCATTTTATCCTTTCACTTTTTATTGATATTTCTTCCCTAACTGCCCTGGATGGAACTTCCAGCAGAATGATGAATAACAGTGGTGACAGTGGGCATCATTCTCTTGTTTCAGATCTCAAAGAGAAGCTTTCATTCTTTAACTAATTGCAGAGGTATAATTAAAACTTGTATTATTTGCAGATGACAAGGTCATCCATATAGGAACTTCCAGAAAGTATACACCAAACTTATCAGAGCCAATTAAAGAATTCAGCAAAGTGGAAGGGTGCAGCATGAGTACGCAGAATTCAACAGTGTATCTACACTCGAGTATAGAGCAATTTAAAGACAGTTTTACAGTCTGTAAAAACTATTTGAAGCTATCCCTCACATGCGAAGAGAAATTTTGCCAGATAAATAATTTTTAGCTGGCAGCTTTTCTCCTTCAGTACTTTAAATATACCATACCACTTCCTTCTCACCTCCATGGTTTCTGATGAGAAACATATCCATAAACTTATTGAGAATCCCTTGTATGTGACAAATTGCTTTTCTCTTCCTGCTTTCAGAAATTTTCCTTTATCTTTAGTTTTTGATATTCTAATTAGTATGTGTGTTTCAGAGTAGAGCTATTAGGTCTTATTCTGTTTAGAGTACATGGTGGACTTAGACATGGATATTAAAACCTGTCATAACTGTTGTGAACTTTTTGTCACTATTTCCTCACATATTCCTTCTTCCCCTTTTGCCTTCTTTTCTCCATCTATTGTAACAGGTATCCTTGGGCAATGGTGCCAGCTGAGCCTTGATCTAAGTTCAATAATTTCAAAACTAAAAGAATTTAGAGATGAGAGGGCCAGTAGGCATAAGTGGTAAAATTTATTAAAAGAGAAGCTTATTAAAAGAGAAAGTACATGTTACAGTGGTTAATGAAAATGCATCCATGGGAGGAACATGCACTGAGTGGGGTGGGCCAGCTTGTTTTACAGGGAAAATGTATGTAGCAGGTTTTCATAGTAACCTGTGAATACTAGGTGTCTTCTTTGTCTGAGGAGGAGTAGCTAGCAGAATTCTAGTTTGTTATCACATACCTAAAACTTGTCTTCTGGCAAATTGTTAAGGCTCTTTATGACCCTATGCTTTCTACTATTAACTAAAAGTTTGCGTTGGCCCCAAATTTTGCAAGCTTTTATGGTTTGGGGAGGTTTCAGTGGTTTGGGAAGGTTTGGAGGCTTTAGGGAAATTTTTGACCCTGGATGTTTGCAATTCTGTATTAATTCCTTTGGAGCCAGATAAGAAATAAGGGACTTGGAGGGGTCTGTTAACTATTTCAGAGCTGAATAGGAAACCAGGGACTTACCGTTGTCCTATTTTATCCTTCTTCACTAGGACACCCATGATGTCTATGTTTTGTGCTTTGTGCTGTCACTCAAATCCCTGAGGCACTGTTTTCTTTTATTTCTTTTCTTTCCTCTATCTGCTCTTCTGAATGTATGATTGTGATTGTACTGATTTCTGGTTTGCTGATTCTTTCTTCTGTTCACTCAAATGTGCTGATGTGTGCCTCTACTGCATTTTTAATTTCTTCTAGTTTTGCATTAAAACCCTATAATTTCTCTTATGTTTCAAATTCTTCCTTATGCTAACACATTGTATCCTTCATAATATACTTTACTTCTTTATCCATATTTTCCTTCATTTTCTTGAATTGATTAGGTGTTTTTTTCTTCAGCACTGTTTATTAACTGTTCTAATGTCTGAGTCAACTGTGAAGTTTCCATTTGTTCCTTGACTGAGCAATTTCATAGTAGGGCTTGTAAATTGTTGCTGATTTCTTGTCATCTGAATATATTGACATCAGTTCTGAAAGTCGCTTTCTTCCTCTTGTCTAGGGTTTTATTTGTTGATTGGTTTGTTGATGCTTGCTCCAAATTAATCTAGAAATTTAGTATAGCCAGTATTTGTTAGATTTTCTCTGCTGTCATGCATCTGATTCTTGCCCTGGAGTTGTGATTTGATATTTAAGAGTGTTAAATTGTTGTGCAGTTGATCCTTCTCCAGGAATCATGATCTGGTGTTTTTATGCAGAATTTTCTCCCCAGCCTCTATGATGTTTGAATTGCTTAAATTCTCTCTCTCATTCAGTTAACTACTTCCTCTAACTTTCATATTTTACATCACTTCAGTTTAAACACCTTCTCCTCTTTTTTATTTTCTTTTTTTTTTTTTTGCCTGAATCTTTTCTTCATTATATGCCCTGTTAGTGTACCTTGCTCTGGAGATCCAGATGTTGTCAATCCTGAAATGTTTATCACTTCAGAAAATTCTGGTTTGCATTTAGAGAGCCCAGCTGACTGAAACTGCATTGTGTAAGGTACAACATTTTTTTGCCAGCTGTTCTATTATGGACTTTCTCTTTTTAGTTCCTCCTTGGGTCTCTTTTGTATACAGCTTTCCTCAGTGGCTTGTGTTCCACACTGGGTGTCTGCAAACTTAGCTCCCTGTGCCCTGATATGCTTGGAGTTCTAACTCACTGCTGTCAGTTGCTCTATAGTCTCTGTCCATGATGGGTGGGCCTGGGCCATGATGGCATGAGTGACAGGTAGAAGTGCAGTGGAGAAGTGAAGAAGAGGAGTGGACGACAGTCCAGAATGGAATTTGTTTTGTTTGTTTTTCTTCAGTTCAGCATTGTGGAGTCTTTCTCCAGTCTTTGCCATCCTCCAGCATTCTAAAAAATAGGATTTTTCCCTTTACTCACTGAATTTCTGGGGTGCTTTTTCAGCAGATGTCTTACATCACCATGTTGACTTCACCATGCTTGTCTTTTTGTAAAATGTGGATATTAAAGTAATTGCAATTGCAATTACTGTAAATAGGACAGACAGGTAGCCTAGGAGACTAGTAATAACATCATCAGTTTAGGTTTTTTTTTTAGTCTAGTATTATTGTCAGTTACTCTAGAAAACTTTAGCTTTAAGTTTTTGTTGGAATTACTGTCTAGTCTTCCTGTAGAATTGGCATTACATGGAAAATATAAATCTACTTGAGTTGCTTATTTATTTTTATTTTTATTTTTTGATAGAAGGGTGATCAGCAGGACTTGAAAGTATCTCACTCAGTGTGGTGTCAGACCAAACATAGGACATGATTTCGGACCCAAATTTATAGGCAAGTCAATGAGAAAAATCCTATGTTTGTTTGCAGGGCTTAATTTAATTTTAGCAAGCCTACTGGTAAAACTGTAGGCCCTTTTAGTTTTTGAAGTAGATTGTTGAATCTTAGCCAATGTACTAATTTAGAAAGAGATTAATCTGTTCCATAGGTCATAACTTTGCAGTGTGTGAGCTCTATAATGAACTTTTGATATCTGAGTTGATAGCTGTTAAACCTCTAACAATGAATTATTAATTTTTTGTTAGATATTTTGATTTTTATTAAAGTCAAAAACCTCTTTTTTAAAATGTGTCCTTTTCTATGAAAGACATTAAGAAGTACATTTTAATTTTGGTATATATTTAAGTTTAGAATCAAGAATTGATTCAAGAATTGGTTCCAGATTTAAATTAAGTAACTGTTATTAAATATGTTTGAATACACTTAATTTTAGGTACACTCTAATTTTAAAATCTTTTTAAAGTTATTACAATATAGGAAACTTAAGCATAGGAACATTTTGCTTTGAGTCTATGGCCCATCAGTAAACATTATCAACTATATATTATGAACATAGATAGGCTAATTTCATGTGCTAAATAGGCTTATACTTAGACTTGTAATTGAACAGTTAATATATAAATATATATTATTTATATATATATATAGAAAAATCATGCAGAAAATAAAGTTCCACATAGAAACTCCCTCACTATTAACCCAATATTATATCTCTGTTCCATCAAAACAGTAAAATTTGATGGCTGCAAAATCCCACACAGCAGCTAGGGCTCTTCCCAGAGGAGGGTCAGTAAAGTGAAAACACACTGCAGAGGAGTTTTGTAAATTCCAGGTGAACCTGGAATGTTCCTGAATTGGTTCATGTTGGTGACACACCCTGGTTACATATGGAAAAAAAGTCAAATCTCCCTGAAAGAAACTATCCTCTGATTAGCCCACAAGATTCTCAAGAATTGACATGAAATAAAGAAATATGTAATATAAATAATTTTGTGTAAAACATTTTTAAATGAACAACTAATTCAGATTATCAATAAAAACCAAGTATATATGAAAAAAAATTAAAGGCTCTTTTGAAATGAAAAATAAAAGCCTTTAAAATGAAAGGAGAGTGGATGGATAGTACCAGGTTAGAAAGAGCTGGAATGAGATGTAGTGCCCAGAATACACATCTGAAAAAAATCACCCATTGCAGTACACGTAGGCCAAGAGATGAAAGAGAGTTAAGGTGGATGAATGAGAAAATCTGTAATCCCAGCAGGAAAGGATGTAGAAAAAGACAATATTTGAAGGAATGACAACAGAATATTTTAGAGGGCTGATGAACTACTTTAATATTTTTATCAGAATTGGAATATTCTAAATAAGATGAATAAAGGACATGACCATATCCAGAGAGACTATAGTTTAGTGCAGTATCTCCCCCCCCAAAATAAAAGATTTAAAAGCATCTAGAAAACAAAAATAAAACATACAAAAGAACAATTTCTAGGCTGACAGTACAGATCTCTTCAGAAGCAATGGAAACCCAGAGAGTGAATCATATTCAATATGCTGAGACCAAATAAGTGTGCATATAAGTAGATTAGCAGGTGATTTTATAGTGGCTTTTACTGGAATCCTAAACCCTGGTCCACAGCCAGAGTTTATGAAAGTGTATGTAGCATGATATTGCCTGCCCCATGGTGTGACTGAAAAGATTATATTGAGTATGTTTCAGATTTGGCAGTTAAATGGACTCAGATGTGTTCTTGGTGTTAAAACTTTTACCTCCCAACCTTGAGTCCACAGCAAACTCTGGCTTCATGCAAATCTTTTCTTCTCATCTCGGGTGGAGTTCTCAGGCTTGGTCATCTTGTGTTGATCACTTTCTTGGTCAGTACCTGGAATTAGCTGGACCCTCGAGCTAAGTGGGTGTATAGCTTTTCTCCACTCAACACTTTGTATTTTCTTTTATTTATTTATTTTTCTGTTCATTAACATTAGGTCTTGGGAATAGCTGTGCTTTTCTCCTTTCACTTTCAATATTATATTTATTACTGAATGCAACTCTTATCAGTTATTCCTGTTTTTTTGGATCGAACATGTCATCATATTGCCTGAGTGTTTCAATATGGAAATTTATTCACCATAATTTCCAACCATTTTGTGACATATTTTAGATGTGGATTTTCTCCACTAAAACTTTGTATTTCCTTTTGTTTCTGGTCCATTAATATTTGGCTATGAACCTCGTTGTGCTTTTAATTTTAATCTTATATTTTTCATCGACTGCTATTCTTATTGGTTATTGCTGTTTCTTGGGGCAAAGATGGCATCATATTGAACATGGTTTCCATATAAAAATCTCAGTTATTTCCAACCATTTTTCTTTCATTCCATTTTAGGTATGAATTTTGTAAATTATCTATTTTTAAGAACTCAAAATGATTTGCAAATTCAGATTACTGATGCATTTGAATTTCTCTACTCTTATTTCTATTTTCTCTTTATTATTTTGACTCTTTGTTTCCTTTCTTCTAATTGGATCACTAAAGTATTCATTACCTACTTGATTTGGAAGTATGCTGAACTCTTCTCTAGGATCCCAGTCTGTGAGTCATCAAGTAAGGCCTGACCTCTGAAGAACTCTCTTAAGAATGAAATTCCCTCCATTGACCTCTTCTGGACCAATATCACCTTCTTCTCTTCTGTGTATTCTCAGTGTATTCTCTGTGTATTCTCAATTGATTGGTGTCAATCAATTTTATTTGACAGAATTTTAATTGTAACACTCATATTTATATATCCTAAACAGCTTACAAGCAAATTTGAATTAGTTGGTCCAGATCTCAAGCTTCTTTTTTAATGCATGGTATTTTCAGAGTTTTGACAGTTTCCAGCAGATGGCTATCAATTAATTAAGAGGTAGAAATCCAGGGAAATTAAAACATTACACTTGCTTTATTGAAAATGGTTTTAGTTTCACAGCTAAAAACACATACATACAGTGGGTTAGCTTAAAAAACTGGAATTTATGGCTAATGGTTTTGAGGCTAGAAGGCAAATCAAGGCATCAGCAAATTCCCTCAGGAATGTGGCATTCTGGGGCTGGCTGCCTGTGATCCTTGATCTTTGCTTTCCCATCCCATGGCAATGGGCATCGAGATGTCCTTTCTCTTATGTGTCCGTTACATTGACTATGAACTTCTTCCTCCATGTGGCTTTGTAATCTAAAACCTCCAATAATTAAGGATTAAGGCCCAAATTTATTCACTTGGCCCACATTTTAATGAAAAATAACATCTTCAAAAGGTCCTCATTCCAATGGGCTCACATCCACAGAATGAATGTAGGTTAAGAACACATTATTCTGGGTGCATATAATTCATCATTTTATTGGATCAAGAGAAATTTCTAGCATTTTGTAGGAATTCAAAGAAGAATAAGGTTGCAGGCATTAACTTAGAAGACATAATATTTGAATGATATCCAGGGATTCCATTACTTTCTGCAAACTGATTCCTACATTTTCAGCTTAAAGTGCTCTTCTGAAACATACTTAAGTATAAATATCTCAATACTGGATGATGGAGCAAATATCAACAAAACTGCATCTCATTTTCTTCTAACACAATGTGCCTTTTATCACTCCTACCCTCTTCATTGATTCATCAGTAAATTGTTGCACTATCCATTACTAAAATTCCCAAAACACCCACAGGTAAATAATGTGTGACTCCCTTTTCCTCACTATCCATGCTTTATTTTTGTGATAGCTACAATAGAGTCCCCATGTTTAAAGAACACCCGTAAATATCTACCCCTAAACTAGCTTTCTCATATCCAGAGAACTGCAATGCAGCTAGAGTGACCTTTCAAAAATGTATATCTGATATTATTATTCTACATAAACTCCATACATCATTGTAAATAAATCCAGACTATTAATTTATGGTGTACAGACTTTTCAGTAGCTGTTGATATTTTCCTCTATGCTTATTAAAGCATCTTTCACATCCAATGATATACTCTGTCCTGTGATCTTGCTTCTCCTTCTTCCTACCTTGGAGTTAGGTTTCCTGTCTTCCTCTGTTGGTATCACGAGTGTCTAGAGTCTCATGCTAAAAGAACATATAGAAAAGCAAAATGGACAATGAGTAGCAATGACAGCAAATAATAGTAACTTTTTATAAATGATTGTACATAAATCATTGCTCTTAAAAACAACTGATTCATAGCATTCTTACAAAATAGATATTAACCTCATTAAAATGGTCAGTATATCTTCCAAAGTTTTGGTTACGATTTTGAGGGTTTAAACCCACCTTGAATATGTACTTGTTTTTTTTCTTATTAAAAATGGATTATATTTGAGTCTCCTTCAGTGAATAAAGTCAAACTGAAATAGATACAAATTTATATTTCACTAATTTTATTTTGAAATTTCTTCAAAATTATATAATTTAAAAAAATTAACTTCTTTTCTTCCTATTTTTTGCTTTCTTATGAACCCTAAAAAATGTAAAATTTTATAAAACTCTAATTGTAGCTTTAAAAGTACCTACCACATATCTTGAAATATAGGTTATCATAAATATTAGACCACTTTTTTGCCATTCTTTCCAGAATTGAAGTTTAGTTGTGTCAAAAAATGATCCCCTTTCTTTTAGAAACT
>PVIY010057031.1:0-13078 GCA_004026745.1 Myrmecophaga tridactyla
TTCTCAGTCCTTCTGTTGCACTAAGCATTTATGTTTATTGAAAGCTGATAAAAATCCAAAATTTAAAAATTAAATAGGATTTATTCAATGCAACCTTCATTTACCTCAGGGAGGATGTAGGAGGAAATGAGGCAAAGAACTAATAAGGCAAAGTCAAGCTTTAAGTGTAAATTTTATATCTTTCCGAAATCTGCAGTAGGAACACAGTAAAACATCTGCATTTTGCCTAGTCTTAAGAAGAAATGACATAAAACCACACTAATTTACTAATTTCCTTTAGAAACCACAAATTGCTCACTGTCAGCCAAAAAACTTAGAAACAAAATAGGCTTGTTGAAACCTGGAATTAGTTATATTTTAAGTTTTTCTTCACAGCTCCATAAAGTGCTTTCAACAGAAATCCTATTGTCATAAGTCACATAGGCAGCCAAATCTCCAAGTAAACTGAGTGACAATCACATGGAAATACCATATTTAGATCTATGTACACCTTTCTATATTAAAGAAATTCTCAGATGGAGTTTAGAACTGGAACTACTTAGAAATCAGCTGAGAAGGGTCAAACAACTAATCTTGTGCAAAACTCGGCACTCAAACTCAGGTCTCCCAAACTGTCTAGAGCTTTTAGTTAAGAATTGTTGTAACTGCCAAACAAGAATTTTAGATCTGGCAATACTTTCTTTCAGAAATAAAGGTGAGATAAGGCAGTCCTAGATAAGCAAAATCTAAAGAGGTTCATCACCATTAGAAATGCCCTATAAGCATTGCCAAAGGAAGTTCTTCAGATTGAAAGAAAATGACACTAGACAGTGGTTCAACGTGGCATAAAGAAATAAAGACCTCTGGTAAAGGTAACCATTTGGGTAATTGCAAATGCCAATACTATTGTATTGTATTTTGTGGGATACGTAACACCACTTCCTACTCCCTACAGGTGCTAAAATGCAAATACATATAAAGTAATGATAAATCTATGGTTTTGAACACACATTGTACAAAGATAAAAGTGTAATGAATGCAAAAATAGTGAGAGGATGGATAGGTATAGAAAAGTGTATGCGTATGCTATTGAAGACAAATCTGAATGTTACATATTTAGGATATTAAATTTTAACCCCCTTGTTAACCACAAGAAAAATACATCCAGGTAGAAAAGACATTCAATTTAGTACAATAGAAAAACTAAATAAATATGAAAATCAGCAAAGAACAGAGGGGCAAATAAAGGTATAAGACTAACAAAAGGCTAAACAGCAAAATGACAGAAGAAAAGTTCTGTATTAGCAGTAGTAACTTTAAATGTAAATGGATTAAACTCTCCAGTCAAAAGGCAGAGATTGGCAGAATGGATGAAAAGCATGATCCAAAAATATGTTGTCTGTAAAGACTCCCCCTAAATTCAAGCACACAAATGGGTTGAAAGTGAAAGGATGGAAAAAATATAACATACACATAGTAACCAAAAGAAAGTTGGGGTCACTATATCAATATCAGGTAAAATAAACTTTAAGTAAAAAGCAGTTATGAGGGACAAAGATAGTTACTGTATACTAATAAAGAAGTAAATTCAACAAGAAGATGTAACAATTATGAATATACATGCAGCTAACAGCTCCAAAATATATGAAGTAAAAACTGGCAGATATGAAGAGAGGAATTAACTGTTCTATATTAATAGTAGGAGACTTTAATATACACTTCCAATAATGGAACATCTAGACAGAAGTTCAATAAGGGCACAGAAAACTTCAATGAAGTTCTAAACCAACTAGACCTAACAGACATACATAGAACACTGTTCTTAGAATATACCTTCCTCTCAAGTGCACATGGATCATTCAGGCTAGACCAAATCTTAGGTCACAAAACAAGTCTCAATAAGTTATAAAATAATGAAATCATACAATGAATCTTCTCTGACCACAATAGAATGAATTCAGAAATCAATAGCAGAGAAATGGAAAATTAAAAATCAGGTGTAAAGTAAACCAGGCACTCTTAAACAACCCATGGAGTAAAGAGGAAGTCACGAGGGAAATTTGGAAATACCCTTAGGTGAATAAAAATGAAAATACAACATACCAAAAAGTAAGGAATGTGGCAAAGGCAACGCTGAGAGGGAAATTTATAGGTCTAAAAGCTTATATTAGAAAATAAGAAATATTTCACATCAGAGATTTAACCTCAAAACTGGAAGAACTAGAGAAAAATAGAATAAGGTAAACCCAAAGCAAGCAGAAGGAAGGAAATAACAAATTAATATTTGTTGGGGATAAATGAAATAGAAAACAAAACAAAAGAAAAAACAATAAAGATAATCAACAAAACCAAAAGTTGGTTCATTGAAATATAAAAAAAAATTGACAAACTTTAAACTAGACTACAAAAAAAAAAGAGAGAGAGAGGACACACAAAAAAATCAGAATTGAAAAAGGGGACATTACTACCAATCTTTGAAATAAAAGGACTATAAGAGGAAACCTGAATAACTGTATGCCAATAAATTCTTAGAAACACACAAACTATTATATAATATATAATATATAATATACATAATATATATTATACTGACTCAAGAAGAAATAGATGATCTCAACAAACCAATTATTATTAAAGAAATTGAATCAGTAATCAAAAACCTCCCAGGACCAGATGGCTTCACAAGTGAGTTCTACCAAACATTCCGGAAGACTTAACACCAATTCTGCACAAACTCTTCCAAAAAATTGATGAGGAGGGAACCCTCCCTAATTCATTCTATGGGGCCAACATCATCCTCATACCAAAGCCAGATAAAGATACTATAAGAAAAAAAAAAAATTACAGACCAACATCTCCTACATAGGTGCAAATATCCTCAACAAAGTACTAGCAAACCAAATTGAACAGCACATTAAAAGAAGTATGCATGCGTGTGGTTCAGTGGTAGAATGCTTGCCTATGATGCAGACCTGGGCTCAATTCTAGGCCTATGCACCACTCAAAAAAGAAGTATGCACCATAATCAAACAGGATTTATCTCTGGTATACAAGGGTGTTTGAACATAGAAAATCAATTAGTGCAATACACCACATTAACAGAATGAAGGGAAAAACAAAACAAAACAAAACACATGATCATCTCCCCTGGTACAGAAAAGGCAATTTACAGAATTCACCATAAAAACACTTTTTTTTTCATAGTGCCTGCCCATGTGGGGGGAATAAAAAACACTTCTTTATTAAAAACAAACATTTAGAAAATTAGGAATAGAAGGAAACTTCCTCAAATAACAAAGGGCATATATGAAAATAGTATAGTTTAGCATCCTATTTAATGGTGAAAGAATGAAAGCTTTCCCTCTAAGTTCAGGAACAAGACAAGGATGCCTACTGTCATCATTGTATTGGAAATTCTAGACAAAGTAATTACACAAGAAAAAGAAATAAAAGGCATCCAAGTTGGAAAGGAACAATTAAAACTTTCATTATTTGCAGATGATATGATCATATATACATAAAATCCTGAAAAATACATAACAAAGCTCCTAGAGCTAATAAATTCAATGAAGCTGGAGGGTACAAGATTAATACCCAAAACTTACTAGTGTTTTATACACAAGCAATGAACAATCAGATGAAGAAATAAAGAAAAGATCCATTTGCAAAAGCAACTAAAAGAATCAAGTATCTAGGAATTAATCTAACCAAGGATATAAAGGACTTACATGTAGAAAACTATAAAACATTGATAAAAGAAATCAAAGACCTAAAAAATGAAAGTCCATCCCATGTTCATGGACTGGAAGATTAAATGCTGTTAAGATACCAATTCTATCCAAAACAATTTATGGATTCAGCACAATCCCAATAAAAATTCCAACAACCTTCTTTGCAGAAATGGAAAAGCCAATCATCAAATTCATATGGAAAGCCCGCCTATGCCCTCAGAAAAAAATTACATGGAAGGGTAAAAGGTCCCGAATAGCCAAAGTTATCTAGAAAAAAAATGAAGTTGAAGGACTCATGCCTTCCAATCTTAAACTTAGGACAAAGCCACAGTAATGAAAACAGTATGGTATTGGCACAAGGACAGACATAAAGAACAACGGATTGGAAGTGACAGCTCAGGAATCAATCTTTACATTTATGGCCAACTGGTTTTTGACAAAGGTAGAATGTCCACTCAATTGGGCAAGAATAGTCTTTTCAACAAATGGTGCTTGGAAAATCGGATCTTCATTTGCAAAAAAAGGAGGAGGCCCTCTACCTCAAATCTCATAGAAATACTAACTCAAAATGGATTAAAGACCTAAATACAAGAACTGGAACTACGCAACTCCTAGAAGAAAATGTAGAGAAGCGTCTTCAGAACCTTGTGTAAGGCAATGGTTTCTTGTCCTTACACCCAAAGCACAAGCAACCAAAGAAAAAATAAATAAGATCTGAGCAAAACTAAAAATTTTTGTGCACCAAAAGATTTTACATGAAAATAAAATGACCACCTACACAATGGGAGAAAATATTTGGAAACCACACATCTGATAAATGTTTAATATCCAGAATAAATAAAGAAATCCTTCAACATAAGAATGAAAAGACAAAGAACCCAATTTAAAAATGGGCTGGAGGAGGCCAAGGTGGCTCAGCAGGCAGAGTTCTCACTTGCCATGGTGGAGACCGGAGTTCAATTCCCGGTGCTTACCTATGCAAAATAAGTAAATAAATAAATAATAGAAAATTAAAAAATAATAATAATAAATAAAAATGGACTGAATATTTGAACAGACATCTCTCCAAACAAGTTATACAAATGGCCAGAAACAGAAAGCACATGAAAAGGTGTTCAACATCTTTAGCCATCAGGGAAATGCAAATTAAAACCACCAGATACCATTTCAAAGCCATCCAAACTGGCTACTATTAAGAAAATGGAAAATTACAGTGTTGGAGAGGATGCAGAGAAATAGGAACATGCATTCACTTCTGAGGAGAATGTAAAATGGTGCAGCCTTTGTGGAAGGCAGTTTGATGGTTCCTTGGAAAGTTAAGTATACAGTTAACATATAACCCAGGAATCCCACTTCTAGGTAAATACCCCAAAGAACTGAAAACAGGGACTCAAACAGATATTTGCACACCAAGGTTCACAGCCACATTATTCACAATTGCCAAAAGATGGAAGCAACCCAAGTGTTCATCAACTGATGAATGGATAAACAAAATGTTATCCAGAATGGAGTCCTGATACACGTGTCAACATGGATGAAATGTGAAGATATCACGTAAGGTAAAATAAGACAAACACAAAAGGATAAATAATGTATGATCTCACTGATATGAAATAATTAGAATAAACATACTTACAGAGTCAGAATCTAGAATACAGGTTACCAGGGAATGAGGTAGGGATAGGAAATAGGAAGTTTAGCCTTAAAATGTACAGAGTTCTTATTTGGAATGATGGAGATGTTTTGGTTATGGATGGTGGTGATGGCAGCACAAAATTGTGAACATAATTAACAGTACTGAAATACATAACCAAATATGGTTTGAAAGGGAAATGTTAATTTATATATATGGTAATAGAATACATTTTTAAAAAAATCCATGGAACGGCACTACACAGTTAACCCTAAGTTAAACCATGGACTATAGTTAATAATACAATTATAAAACGTGCTTTCACATTTGAACTACATTTCACAAATGCACCACAGCAATGCAGGCTTTTAACAATAGGGTGGTATAGGGGAATTCTTTATTTTATACATGATTGTTCTGTAAAGCCACAACTTCTCTAATTAAAAAAAAAAAAGTTGTCCCATGCTATGTTTCCATTGCATACACAGCTTTTTAAAGTATACAACCCCTGAGAAATCTTTATTATAGAGGTTTCCACCAGGTATTAAAAATTGTCAATATAATTAAAATGAAATGTACATTGAGATGATGGAAAAGTTAAGGAACAGAATAATTACAGAGCAAGAAACAGAAATATTTTGTGACGATTCATGTGTGATTTAAGGAGTTGCGTGCTGTGAATGTATAATCATCAGTATGAACATATGAAATAAATTTCACTTTACAATAAAAAGCCATGTCAATAGTCAAGAAAGGTAAAACCCAAGACAATTATATCAAATTTTGTATTTTCAAAATGCTGGAAATTCATTTATGAGTCAAGAACACAAAACAAAGAACCAAATAACAGAAAGAAGCCAAGGGAATAACCTTCAAAATGACTGAAAATACAACCAACCTACTTCTGGATTAAGTCCTGCCTTCTCTAGCAGGGCAGGTATGTTGGGATAAACACACGGATTATGTGGGCAGGAGGCACAAAGACAGCACTATGCCTGCTCGTTAGCATCTCTGATGCCTCTTTCCTCAGTCCCAGAGGGAAGGAAGGGAATTCTCCTGGCTGAATGTGGCTTTGAAGCTAAACTTTGTGAGCTAGAAGGGCTAGCGACTCTAGCACCCTGCGATGGTAGTCAGCCTCTACAAAGTCTGCACACAGGGGGATAGCAAGTGAACATGAAATGCTGCATGTTTGTGGAGACATGTATATATGACATGAATATTGAGGCAAAATGTCTCACAAATGCTCAACCAAATGGACTGGACATTCACCAAAGGATCACTGCACTAGGGCATGAGGTCTGACAAATAATATAATGAGGGCACTGCCTTCCCCGTACTTATATGCATGCCTTCTCAGGAATAAATTGGGGGGTTCAGTATATAGGCGGGGATAGTTCCCTTTTACTTTGCTATGCTAACTTAATGGAAAACTCCAAAGTGAATTATTCAGGAAAATGAGAACCAGGTCACCTGTGATAAGGAAAGCAGAATGTGTCTCATGAGAAATAACTCTGAGAATATCTAAAGGTCAGAAAGGCAAAAACGTACTTCACATTAAATTTCCTACATGCTCTGTGGAATTTTTATTCCAATGCATTTTCCTTGAATAGATGTAGGCAAAGCTTTTAATTTCATAGATTTCCATCAAAAACAAACAAACAAACAGTTTTTAGAAATAAGCCATCTGTCCCCACGAACCTCTTTGGGGGTTGTTCTTCCCCTCTGAGCTGACCTCTCACCCCCACATTCCTCTACCTGTTTGTATCAAAAGAAAGACAGGTAGAATTCTGATCTGACAAGAGACATTTGGACTTTCTGAGGTCCTGGAGAGGGGGGGACACATAGAAGGAAATGTACATCTTTGAACTCATTTTTACAATCTTGGCATCTTCAATACTACCGGTAAAGAGCCATATGGGCCTTTTTAATTTAAAGGAATTTTATTCTATTGCAACAACAGAAAACCTTAGATCCATTTTTCATTTTGGAAGTATAAAACAATATATATGTATATATCATGCTTAATGAACAAAAGATCTGATAGGCAGGGTTAAGTCCCACCCTACAACATTGCTTTAGTGTTCCTTTATATTTCTTTACTTTTATCAAACACATATTTGGTATTTACTCTGTGCCATGAAGAGTTTTAACTGCTTTACAAAAAGAAATCCATTTAAATCCCACAGTGGTCCTTTAAGGTATATATTATTATATCTATTTTAGAGATGAGAAACATAAAGCACAGAGAGGTGGAGTGACTTGCCCAAAGTCACACAGGTAATAAGAGGTGGAACTGGAAGTTAAACCTAGCAGTCTGGTTCCAGAGTTCAAGTTCCCTTTCATTATGCAGCCTCTCAAATCAAAGTTAAAGGAAACTGTGATTTGTGCAGGATCATCTTTCACCCTTTTAGAGCATTACCATTTAATAATTAGTTCATACTGGGATGCATTTCCCCAGATTCTTGAAACCAGAGTGAAAAGGAAAATATTATCAAATCCTATTTGTGATCACCTTGCAATCTTTTGGAAACATATTGAAAGTATAAAAAATAATAAAACTGTGTTCCACATCTTCAGCGAAAGCTACTGTGCACAGAGGAAGTGCTAGGAAATGTTCGAATATTTAAATTTTGTAATATCACTTTGAAAGGTGTCTTTATACTCGTTCAAATTCATAATGGCCAAGCTAGTGCATAAGAGAGAAAATTCAATTACATGGATAAGGAGAAACAGAACAACTCTCAAAGGCTTTTCCTGGGGAATTCCACAGTCCATGAACCTCTAAGTGTCAGAGGATTTTTTTTTGGAATTCTTTAGCACATCTGGTGGGGCACACATGTACTCCTACACCTCTCCTGATGGCTCTGAAATTCTGCCTTCAGGAAAAGTGCACTTGGCTGCAGCTCAGGGAATCCTGACAACACAGCCTCGTCCTGGGTAGGGCTGGTGCACTGTGTACACCTCACAGCACTTCAACATTCACTTTGGAAGTTTCCAGAAAATTAAGGCAGCAAAGGAAGGAAACTATTCCTACAAAGAAACTACTCTTTTCTTTTTTTTCTCTCTCTCTCTCTTTTTTTTTTTTTTGTATTCAGGAGATCTGTGTGTGTGTGTGTGTGTGTGTGTGTGTGTGTGTGCATGAAGCCAAGAAAATAGTCTTCTCATCCTTTGGTTATTATCAGAGTCTGGTGTCTCTTCAAATTCCATACCTGTGGAATTTGAAGCTGCACAAATACTTCTCACAATGTGGTACAAGTAGCAGAGGACTAAATTTCACTAGGCATCTTTTCACTTTTTGATCATCTTCCTCCAACAACAATCTTAAACAGGCTAACCAGTGGGGGCATAGCAGCTCACCTAGTTACTTCCTTATCTGGAAACCAGAGTTATTACCATCTCCCTCCAGCTGAATTCAGGGACCAATATGTGCAAAGGCTTGCACACGGCAGGTAGTCAGACAGTCCCCTTCCACTTTCTACCCCCAACTCAGAGAAGCCAGCTTATATATGCAATTTCAGAGTCAACCTCTCAGTCACTCTCTCTCCTTTGCAAAATTAATGTTAGACATCATCTGTACTTCTCAAGGATTAAGAGTTAGGAATTTCTATCTTTCCCGAACTTTATTTTACCTAACTTCTCACAGTGCCAGCACATCCATAAGGCAGGCTCCTACCTTTCTAGCTCCAGCCTTCTTAGTTTCCTACTCTATTCCCCTCTAAGGGGGATACTCTCCTCTAAGCCCCTTCCTACTTAGGAAAGCACATATCCCAGTGTGGAACCCAGCTTAGTTCCCATGATATCATCAGACATGCCAACTCTGCACTCTAAAGATGTCCTGAGAATTATGTGGTCATTTTGGGCTATTGGGGGGAGGAGGGGACGGGTGGGCATAAAGCTGGACATTCAGATAAAATGCTGAGAAAAAAATTCTTAAATTCTCAATACTTGCAATGTGACTGAATTTTGCCATCTGAATATCATTTCTTATCACAGGAAATGTAAAAATCAGTGTTCTCATTTGGCACTTATCATACCACGATGATTATTATTTACAGAACTTAGAAATGATGGGGTTTTTTAGAGGTTTTATCTGATTAGACTGGGTGGCCCATTTAGAACAAAGTCAATATAACCTCATTTCAAAAGCAGGTTTGCAAATGGGCCACTAAGGTAAGAATTTTACAACTGCTATAAGGTCCAAGGTTTATTTAGTGTAAATTCAGTCTAGACTCATTATCTTACTCCCATCTCAGCGCCTGGAGCAAAGGAGAGAAAAGGGGAGCTGGAGATATTGGGTGCAAATGCTAAAATGAGCATCCTAGCTGGCTCTCTGGGAATAACAAAGCTTAATACAAGTGCAAGGGGCAAGAATAAAAAGTCAGGGACTGTATCTGAAAAGTCACAGATCAGACCAGCAGACCAGCATGCCAAGCCTTGCTCAGTAAGGAGCCTTCTGATGTATGACATGAAGTCATGTGTGATGGTGGAAAGCCCCACCTCCCAAGCAGCCGAAGGCCTCAGAGATGATACTCACGCTGACACTGTCCCCAGGACCGGCGAGCCCAGCCCCAGCAGCAATCAATCCTTCCACCATAACGACACAGGCCAATGGATGACACTATCTGCCTGGGCCACCTACCAAACAAAAAGATTCAAAATAAATAAAGACACACATAGGATTAAAAATAACATCCTCATTATTATTATTTTAGGAAAAAATTTGAAACCATAGCCAACAATTTTCTATTAACTCTTTCATGTCTGCAGAAACGTAAAGATTAAAACACCCTTGCTGAAAGTTATGATTTACTTTCATATTTCAGACAGTTACACATACACACAGGAGTAGGAAAAAAAACATGGGGGGAGGGATCCTTTCTTAGTTGAAAATAACACCAGCTAAAACCAAGAATTCCCAAGGCTGCCCCTTGCAGGGTGGTTTCTGAAGCTTGAAATAAAACAGATTTCAACGACTGGCACCTGTTACTGACAGGAATGTCAGTTTTGACTGACTGAACATAAACTGAAAACTATTAAATAATACAAGACACATCAGAGCAGCAAGAAAAATTAATTTCTGCCTCACATAAAGGGTAAAAGGGGAGAAAGAGGGGAAGTTCCGCAAAATCAAATGAAACAGAACTCTTTTCCAGATATACCCCTTTGGCAGAAAATGTTCCCAGAAAAAAAAAAAAAACGCACTAGAAAAAGAAATCTAAATATCAACCAAGAAGAGTTTAAAGTATAGCTGACATCTCAAGTGTCCTTGTGGTTTGAAACTTTCCTGTATCAACAATTCATCTTATTTTCCTCTCTAATGTAAATAAAGACTAAAGAAAGTATTCAGTTTCAAGATACTGATTTATTCACCAGATTCCACTCTAACACCTTTTATGGTAAATTGTCTCATTGTTTAGATTCACACCTAAATGGCTTTTTTTCTTTGTTGTTATTACAGAGAACCAACATTTCATCTGGATGTTTTAGACACCTTTTCAAAGCTACACTGAAATCTTATATATAACCAGATGATATATTTCTTGTTGTAAATGTGTGTGCACAAAATTCACAACATACCGGTGTGTGGGCAAAGAATTGCTTAAAAAAAAAAGTCTACCCTTTGGGCGCTAGCCACGTTTTCTTAAATTCTCCTTATCTTTTCAACTCTTTTTTTTTTTCACCTTTACTTTCTCCTTATACCCCCAGATCCAAAATACAAAATAACCCCGAACTTTCTATTTCCTGCCAGGAGGTAAACAAAAAGCTATGCTTTTTCTTCTAAGCGTTTCACTGGTTCCCCTTCCATCCCCTTCAGAAACAAGATCGCCAATCAGTAGTGGAATTGATTTCTTCCAAGATTGCAGGTAAAACAGGTGCGGTATCTTTCGTAAGGACTGCGAGGGGGGTGGGGAAGCAGTGACCGGGTGACCCTGGTCACAACCTCTCCTGGCCGCGCCTGCCTGGGTTTTTTGCGCGAGCTGCAGCGATCCTCTCACCAGGCGAGTCTCGAGTCTGTAAGTGTGTGGAGGAGGGATAACCTAGCACACCCTCCCGACACACATATACGCACACTCCCGCATGCACACACACGCCCGAGCGCATCCCGCGGCCGGGGGAGAGGGCGCCGCGCGCTGCCGCCGCGGCAGGACACGCTGAGTGACAGCCGAGCCCGAGCCCGGGGTTGCTGGAACCTGTCAGAGCACGCAGCAGTCAGGCTCGCCCAAGGACTGAAAAGCAGGGCACGCACATGCACGCACATGCACACACACACACACACGTAGCGTCCCTCTTGTCAGCCCTTATTTTAAGTCCTCCTTCCTCAAGAAAGCCAACTGGGGGAGGCAAACAGGTCCCCCGCTCCCGGCCTAAGGTTTCTCGCCCGGACCCCTGTGTGTAGTTGGCCCTGACAGCGCCGGGTCGGGATTTCGCCTGGGGCGCCTGGAAGTTTCCCCACTGATGCGCCGTCTAAATAAAGAGCTAGAGTCTCCCATCCAAAAGATGTCCCGCGCGTCAAGTCCACTTAGAGGCAAAGCTGCGCCCTCAAAACCAAGATCGTGGGCTTGAGCGTCTCTTCGCCTCCAGCCCTAAATTCCCGAACCCAGAACAGAAGAAGGATGACGCCCTCCCGGAGCCCAGTCGCAGGAGGCGCGCCCTCCCGGGTCCCGGGACGCCGCTGGCTCCCAAGTGATTCGCAGTCGATCGCAGCGGCTCGACAGCTCTCCTAACTGCCGAGGCTGTGCAGTGGCCCAACTTCTGCACAGGGGACAAAAATGCCTCTCAGACCGCGAAACTCCGCGGAGACCGGGGACCCCAGGGTAGCGAGCGTGAAATTAGCGAAGGTAGGAGGAGAGGGAAAGCCGGGGGTCAACTCACCTCCCGTCAAACTCCGCGGTCGCCTGCAGGCACAGCGAGGACAGCAGCACCAGCGTGAGCAGGAAATCCATGTCTGGCGGCCAGACCCGGGGGCCCGCGGAGCGCGGGGAACAGGCTGGGGCTGGGAGAGGAGGTTGCGGGGCGCAGAGCAGAGGCACGCTAGCCTCCTCGATTCGCCTCTCCCGCGGCGCCCGCGAGCTGCAGACTCCGGGAACCCCCTGACGCCGCCGCCCCTGGGGCCACTCCCGGAGGAGAGCGGCGCGGCAAGCAGGCGGAGCGGGTCTGCGGCGCGACGCCGGGAGCCCCCTCCGGCTCCCTCCCCGGGAGGGGAGGCGCTGCAGGGGGAGCTGCGCCGCCCGCGAGGAGGGGCGCGGGAGTGGGGGGGGGGGCGCGCGTGCGCCCGACTTGCAGCCTTGCCAGCCCCGGGCGAGGGGTAAGGGAGCTCAGCCCCTCCCGGGGCCCCGGCGGGGTGAGAAACCCCAGGGCGGGGGGCGCTGCTGGAAGGCAGCGTCTTTTGGGGGCCAGCCAAGCCGGGCGAGCCCCAGGTTGGAAGAAAAGTTGCAAGCCGGGGGCCAGGAGAGGGAAAGCTGGGTGCTCAGCAGGAAAGCGAGAGGTGGGGAGGAATGGGGCTCCGGGCGTAGGTGCGCGCTCCGCGGTTCCGCCCCAACAGGTGGTGACCGCAGGGACCAACCGTAGCTTTCGCGGGAGGGCGGAGAAGCCCAAGACAAGAGAGGTTTATGGGGTTGGAGCTGAACACTGTCTGCATTTAGCGAAACCTCAGCACGACTTGGACAAATTAGCAAAGGCAAACTCCAGGAGTTGCTTCTCCCACAGAGCTGGCAAAAGCATATGTATTTTTTTT